>CAJNJA010012058.1:0-13324 GCA_905231915.1 Symbiodinium necroappetens | reverse complement strand
AGTACAGTAATAGTAGAGTAATTAGTAGAGTAGTGGTAGAGTACAGTAGTAGTAGAGTAGTAGTACAGTAGTAGTACAGGAGTAGTACAGTAGTAGTACAGTAGTAGTACAGTAGTAGTACAGTAGTAATACAGTAGTAGTACAGTAGTAGTACAGTAGTAGTACAGCAGTAGTACAGCAGTAGTACAGTAGTAGTACAGTAGTCGTACAGTAGTAATTAGTACAGTAGTCGTACAGTTGTACAGCAGTACATTAGTAACGGGGTTTGGGGATGACCAAAGAATAAAACTGGTAGTAATAGAGTAGTTTCAGCAGTTTAAGAGGAGGCCGCAGACGCTGGCAGTCGCAGTAGTAGGTTGACAAATGTTGCAACCCTGGCAGGCGAAGATGCAATCGTGAGACGACAGTAAGTACCAGCACATGCAGGAATCAGACTGCCGATGGCGACCATCGTCATAAACCGCCTGAGCCTGAAGACTGCAACAAACATGAGTCGCGAACTCCAGCCGCATGTTGCGCTGGGGCTGGCTGAAACTGCCTTGCAGCTCAAGACATGCGAGACTTTGTGTTCGGAGTGCGGCGCCCATGTCTTTCAAGGAAAGGATTCTACAGGGGTTCTATATGGACAGGATCTAAAACTATAAGGGATCTAGACGGGTTCTACCATGAGCTTGGAAACCCCCTATACGGAACCTGGATCCTGTTACTTGGGGTCTTGGGATCTGAGCCGGGAGCTCTGAGATGTGGCATTCGGCGCAAGCTCGGGTTCGATACAAAACTGGGAAGAGGTTATAGGTTTCATGCTTCAGGATTCACAGGCGGCTCTAGACATGGGCCAGGCACACGCACTCATTTTTAGACCCAGATTCCTACAGAACCCCAAACTTGCGTTCCCGATTTGCTCAGGGCATGCGGCTGGTTCCGAAACCTGCTTGCTCCACTGGCCCCAAGTGAAGAGACGAATGCTATGTTCTATGGCAATAATGTAGAAATCATACATGCTGCAGCTAAAGTCGCTAAACTTCAGGGTGTAGCTATGCTACATGAACACATCTATTAAAAGATGCATACATACATGTGTATATATATATATAGATGTACAATGTAAGTGCATACATGTGAAAGTACATACATACATACATACATACATATATATGTATACACATCTATATATATAGATACATATAGATATAGACACATGTGTGTATACACCTGCATACACTACACATACACATACACATACACGTACACATACACATATACATATACATATACATATACATATGCATTTTATGCATGCATACAAACAATATGTACATCCGCACACACATATGTGGGAATATATATATATATGTATGTATTTATTTATGTATGCCTGTATCTGCATTTCCATCTAGACCTATACCTACAGCTATATCCATGCCCATATAATATACACATACAAATGCACTGTACCGGCTTCTAGACGTGTGTCCGTGAGCAGATATATTCGTATGGGCATGTGCACATAATATATGTGTTTGTGCATATATACATATATACATATATATATATAATTATGTGTATATGAAGCATATACACATTTACATCTGCGTACATCAGAATTTTATATGCATGCATACATGCCTACATACATACCTACGTACATACACGCGTAGGTACGTACGTACATACATACATACCTACATGCACATGTTCGTGCAGTGACTGAAACCTTGGAGCCCCATTCGTCTCCGGGCGCCCGGGCTGCTGCGGGCTAGCAGCGACCTGGCCGGAGATCCTATTGGTTGATAGCGAAGCGGAAGACCGCCACAGAAGCAGCCTTTGGGGTTTAGGGTTTAGGGGTTTAGGCTTTGGGGTTTAGGGGAACTTTTGCGTCTTTTGGGTTTGGGACCCTTCAGTACTTCGGGGTGTTTATTTTAGGACCTTGACGTGTTAAATCAGGGCTTAGGGAATCCATAGCGGGGAGCTCCAGGGTTGTCATGTTGGGTCCAGCTGAACACTTGGGGATCTTTTCATGGACTTCAATCAATAGCACAGGCTCAAATTCTCGTGGAGATGATCGCCAATTTCTTAAATGAAGGTGTGTTACCAGCTCGGCAGTCTATCGATATCGAAAGTAGTGCTTATGGCCACGGCTGACAGCTTCGGCACAGCGTGTACGGTTAAGGGCTCAGGGTTTAGTTACCGGGATCCAGGGACCAATCCGCAACCCAAAAATGCCAAACAGACGGGTTCAGGGCCGAGGGTTTAGGTTTCAAATCCTAAACCCTGATCACCCGAAACTCGTTGTAAAACCTAGAAAGAAGAACCCCCAATCCCCTAAACAGACGAAACTCTACAACACCTACATGCACAGCAGAAACCCCTAAACCCTACATCCTAATCCCCAAACCCCAAAGCCGAAACCTAAACCCACAGCTCTCCCGTCTTAAATCCCTGAACAGAAGAAGCCCCCGAACCCAGAAATGCAAGGAACATCCACCTGATGTCCAGCTGCCGGTTGGTGCTGGGGGGCCACCTCTCCGTTCGGGATTTAAGGCTTAGGCTTGGGGGATTTAGATTTAGTTTCAGGTTTAGGGGCTTAGGGGCTTAGGGGTGAAGGGGCTTAGGGTTTAGGGGTTTAGGATCTATGTAGGGATTTAGGGATATATATATATATAATAGTCAAACGACGAAAACACAACCCCCTGCGAAATCCCGCTTCGGGAAGCTGCACAGTTGAGTCTTCAAGCAGCCTAAGCCCCGATTAAAAGGAAGCTAAGTTGAGCTCTAAACCCTAAGCCCCTAACCCTTAAACAAATTTGGGGCATAGAGACCGAGAGGTGGTGCCTCTAGAAACCCCCGGATGCGATAACCTCAGATGCCAAAATCCTGAACAAAAACGACGATCCTGAACAACCATAGCCCTCAAAGCACTACACCACACCCCTAGCACTAAGCCGGCGCCCTTAGCGGCAAGCTTCTATCGAATTCTTTTCGAATCCTGGGTTGCGAAGTTTGAGTGTCGCGAAATAAAGCCCCAACATTGCCCAAAGCTTATAAACCCTAAACCCTCGACAAACCGTAAGCCTTTCTCTAAGGCCCGAGCAGCTTGCCCCGCGCTTGCCTGATACGTCTGCTGCGACACCACCTCGCAGCACGGCCAAGGGAGGCAAAGAAACTCATGCGCGGGCTCATCCCGAACACAGGGTGATAAACCACAACAATGATGACAATGACGACAACGGTAGCACCAGCAGCGGTAATCAGCGGTAACAACCGCAAGAGAATGAAGATCCCCAAAACCAACCCTAAACTCTGAACCCTAAACCCCCAAACCCGAAACGCTGAACCGGCCTGCTGTGACTGCTGCATCTCAAGGTTTCTCCTATGGGATCGCCGCTGCTCCTTCTTCTTCTTCAGAACCTTTCCCAGGGTGGACGGCTTAGGGTCTCGGGCTCAGGGTTTACTTAGGGTTTTGGCGGCAATGGTCATGGGACTGAAAGAATGTCTTGCTGCTGCTGTTGATGTCAACTTCGTGCTTGTGACTAGTACTTCGGTCAGCGTTGCGTTGAAACGGACATTTATTAGTTGTTTTCATCGCCACAGTCGTCGCTGTTGTCCTTGCAAAGTGCTTGAGTGAGAGGCTCAAGTCCTAGAATGCGATGCTGCCACGCCCGGACAGCACATCTGCAGAGGACATGCTTCAGGGGCTTTGGGTTTCGGGTTCGGGAGTTTAGGATACTATCTTCAACCCTCGGATGCATCATCAAGCAATCAATGTCTAACACAAGCAACACCCCAACTACGTGCAAGGATAACTTTGAGCCGTATGTGACAGCATGGCATTTCATCCCCTGCACAGCAACCTTCCCTCCCCCCCCCAGCGCCTCATTGTACAAACGATCACGGTAGTCCTCACCACAGTCAACACTTGAATCCTAAACCCTAAACCCTAACCCATGCTTCTCCAGTGGAGTCATAGCAGTTTAGCCTAGGCTCGAGAACTTGACCCTCGCACTGAGCAGAGCACCAGGTTCTCTCCACACCCTACACCCTAACCGCTAGATCCCCAACCCCTTAAACCCTAAACCTATAAATCATAAACCCGAATCCCGGACCCCAACCGCTAGATCCCCAACCCCCTAAACCCTAAACCTATAAATCATAAACCCGAAGCCCGGGATGCATGATTGAGAACTAGTCAGGCCCTTACAACAGCCCTGCAGATTTAAGGGGGTAGCTTAAGCACTTCACTGTCACAAAATGAGTCAATGCCCATGTATTGAGGGTTCCGAACCGCAACCGCTGACAGAGCTCTTCCAACCCCACAGCACGAAATCCAAATCCCTGGAACAGGACCTCGTCTGAAGCCCCAAATCTCAAAGCCTGCTACCACAGTCTGGAAGCCTAAATGAATAGGATCATTAGTATTACCTTTCAGTCCCTGTAATGCCTGCAGCATATTTTGCACCGAAGCCCTGCCCTTTAATCATGAAGGCCCGTAGATTACAAACACCCTTATGGATCCCGTGCGGGAACCCTTGCAGAACCCTTATGGATCCTTTAAGGAACGGCCCTCATACCCCTTAATTAAGGAATACACCCTTGAACTATAGGGGCTTTAATACTATAACTTAAGGTATATTCCTTATAGAAACGGATCCCTTGATAGAGGAGCCCTGCGCAGGACCCTTTGTGGGTGCACAAACGGAACCCTTCTGGATCCCTTAAAGACTTAGGGGCTGAGTACCCTAACCCAAAAACAGGTTATCCTTTCCAACGATGGTAGGATTATATAAACCCCAAAAGGTTAAAGGTGACCTACTCAGCTACTAAGAAGAACTCTTTATTAGAGGATCCCGAGAGCCCGAAAGCTCCTGCACCGTGAGCTTGGTGTTGTCATCGATTGGAATTCGGATCGTGCCTTTTTTTGCTTAAGGAGTGCTGAGGCTTAGGGATTACTTCACTCATTATAATTAGTGTTTTCTCCCCCCGGCGGAACCGCCGTGGAGAAACTCCCAGAGCCAAGATTATGGGAGTTCTACCGCCCAGGGCAGCCTTGCCACGCGAGCACTCCTAAGCCATACTTAGTAAATTGGGTTGGGTTTGGGGTATGGCAGGCTACGCATATCACAGCAACTCGAGGTAAACTGCCTGCGAGAAATCAACGAAATGGCTCACTCTGTTCGAGTGTACCTCGAAGCAAACCCTGCCTTGACCCTCAACAATGAGACGAGGGTGCCGATGCTACAGGTCAAGCTGTAGCTGTTTAGGGTTTGCGCAGAGCCCAAGCCACTAAACCCTAAACCCTAAACCAAACTCAACAATCGAATGCTCATTCTCAGAACTCCAAACCTATGCACGAAAAACCCAAACCATGAGCTCCTCGACTTGTACTTGGATACATTGTGTTAAACTAGACTATACTACATCATATTATGTTGTAATAGAGTATGTTACAGTAGAGTATATACTAGTATGTTATAGTCTGTTAATTACCGTGTATTCCAAGCTGTTCTGGTATAACACAGTATATATCACAGTATATTCTAGCATCGTATGCTTTATTATGTCTATGAACAAATAAATAAATAAATAAATAAAATATATATATATATGTATGTATGTATGTATGTATATATATATATATGCGGGGATACCCTTGGGATATTTTGAGGGCCCGAGCTGCACCCCGAAGCCGAGCTCCCCGGCGGTCGCAATCGAATTCATCTTCGGGGTTGTGAAATTGCACAACATACCTCCGTTTTTGGGGCAGAGGGAGCTCGGGGTTCGAAGCCTTGAGGGGCTTACTGTAGGGGCCTGAATCATTGCCAGTTCTATTTTGAGGCTTCCGTATTATAACTGTAGTAATTACAATATGCCCCAAAACCCTATTATAATCATTAAGGCCGCTATAGATTAGAGTGACTGTTTTGTGTCTGTAGTACCCTTGGAGCAGGATTGTAAAGGCCACGTTGTGATGGAAGTGACTACGCCTTTCAAAGAGGGGTGGTGGTCGACCTTTTCCTGCCAATGCGAAATCGGGGTGCGCAGCATGAGACATCTGGTGTTCCGTGTTTGAGTAGGGTAGCATGTCTGGGAAGGGCACCGCCAGCGCAACAGTGTGTGTGCACACTTAATTACAAAGGTATTTTTGTTTTTGTGAGAGTGTGTGTGTGTGTGCGTGTGTGTGTGTGTGTGTGTGTGTCTGTGTCTGTTTGTCTGTCTGTCTGTCTGTCCGTCAGCTTGGCGGCTTCTCTCTTTCTCATCCTTCTATGCAGCTTTGCCTCTGTGTACAGCCGTGCGGGAAACGGAACCCACAGCATGGCTCGGAAGTGTATGGCATAAGGCACAGAAGACTGCAACATAGTAACATCACCATACTATGTAGTGATCTGACGGACATAAATGATAATTCAACTAAAGGTTACATGTGCATTTACATGTAACGAAACCCGAAGCCCGTACCGGAAGCCTCTTGGCCCCTCCTAGAAGCTCCTCTAAAAAGTCCACAGCTTCAAACCCTGAACCCCTAAACCCTAAACCCTAAATACTAACCCTAAACCCTAAATCCTAAACCCAAACCCTAAATACTAAACCCTAAACCCTAAATACTAATCGTAAACCCCTAAACCTTGAACCCTAAATGTTAAAAAAAATCAGACGCTTTCAGGCATCGGCTCGGAGCTCTAGGATCGGTAAACACAGGCTTCTCCGGTTTCAGATACACGGCCCAGACCATCCGAGGAGGGAAGGGAAGACCCTAAACCCTTAACCCTAAACTCTAAACCTTAAACTCTGAACCCTAAACTCTAAACCTTATAAAATCTAAAGCCTAAATAAACTCTAAAGCTTAAACTCTAAAAGGTAGTGGGTGCCAGTGCCGACGGCGCACGGGTGGCGCAAGGCTTCCTTCGCCGAAACGCGCTTGTTCGGATTGAACCTTCGGCTGGCTGCTTGACTTCGGCGCCCATGGAACCACAAACTAGTTTCACGGGGGTTTAGGAAAAAAATCCCCTGGGAGTTTTATCGCAGTAACATTAAAAAAAAACAATGCCTGAGAAAGCTAAAGTTGAGGGCCTATGTCCGAAAGGCAAGGGGATCAGGACTTACGGGCTCTGGTTTAGTTCAAGGCTTCCGGGAAAAGGGCTTAAGTGGAGGATGCAAACCGAGCCCACAAGCCTCAACATTTGTGGAGTTCTCCCGAACCTGAATCTCCAAATCTGAAGGCCCTAAAATCTAAAATACCCGGCAACTGTCAAAGTCGAGCGGCTGCAGGCAGAGTCGCAAAAGATCCAACGCCTGCGCCGCGCTTCAGGCTTTAGGGTTGAGCGGCTTCGGGTTCAAGGTTCTCTTTAACGGTATAGGGCTTTCTAGATTTATGGCTGTAGGTTCGCAGGAACTTATTGGTGTGTACGGGTAGGCTTCAAGGTTTCGGGGTGAGAGTTTGGGTGAGAGTTTTGAGGCTTAGAGGTTTGGAGTCGGACGTTTGCCGCTCTCAAACCGGTGAATAAGGGGAAATGGGGTTTGGCTGCGGCAACCCTGAATCCTAAACCCCCAATTTCTAAACCCCAATGCAGCGAACAGTGCCCCCCTGCCCTACAAAAGTTCAATTGGCAAACATACTGCAAGCAGCTGTACCAAGGTCCGAAACCTCCACACCCGGATGCCTTTTCTACCTGGCATCCCTGATTTCTACCCCAAACTACCACACCGAACTACTTGTCGTAGGGTCGAAAAGCAAACACTGACATGGCAGCTCTCTGTACAAACAAACACACGCAGGAATGAACGAACGAACAAAACTACACACCTACAAGCCTCTAAGTTCTGAGTCATGCTCCTTCACACCGACCATGTGGAGAGCTAAAATAGCCTACAGCCCAAACCGCTTCAAAAACCAATGTCAGCCCCTGAATTTCAAAGCTTGCTGGATCTCAGGGTGGGTGAACATCCTTATATGTTTACGGACCCTAAATCCTGCTCATGACGGTTTAGGGGTTTAGGGTTTAGGGTGACCTCATGCATCCTGAGACCTCCCATGGCTTTCCACAGCAACCCCCCATGTTGTTACCTTCAGAGAATCCCTGAGCCTCAAGCCCGATGGCGTTCCGGAGTCATAAGCCCTTGAACCGACAGAGCCGGAGCCCTGAATCCTAAAACCCCTAAACCCCGACAGCCTTAAACCCTAAACCCAACCTTAAACCCTGAACCCTAAATACTTAACTGAACCCTAAACTTTCCTAAACCCAACCTTAAGCCCTAAACCCTAAATACTTAACCCTAAACCCACATAAACCCCAACCCTACAAACCCTCAAATTCAGCTACCAACGGCAGCCCTCGGCCTCCACACTTGCGGATGGAAACATCTCGCTGAGTGGCCTTCCGGGTGACGCTAGGGTTTAAGGACTTCGACGTGCTCTGAAGTCATCCGAATCCCTATAAGGGTTGAGGGTTTGGGGTTTAGGATATAAACTATACTTAACTTGTTACCCTTGCAAAAACTACAATGTCAGTGGCCTCTTGGGGATTCTCGCATCCAAAAATGAACAGTTGTTTCCAAGTATCCCTACGTCGGCCCTCAAAGATCATCCGTTACCCCCTAAACTCTACAGCACTCTAAAGATGGGTAATGCAGGATTTATATCATCAGCCGTAGTTCTCTTCTCATTGCCCTTGCGGAACAATGCCGGTCATGCTTCCTATCATTCTTACCTTAGGGGCTGAGTACCCCAGGCCCAAAAAAGGTTAACCTTTGATGGCAGGATTATATAAACCCCAAAAGGCTACAGGTTACCTACTCACCTACTAAGTTCCTTCAACTACGACTCTAAGTATACTATCATTCAGCTTGCCGCCTCCCTGAACTCAAAAAAAAAGCCGCATTCTCCCACCAAGACACCCTCAACCTCCAACCCCGGGGGCCTGGGGCGACTCATCGGCAGTGATTCGAGCATGGTGGCCTTAGCTGTGCCGGGAGTTTAGACCACCGACCTTCCATGCTTTGAGGGCTTCGGGTTGGGAGTTGCTTTCTGCGGGTCAGGGCGTAGGCGAGGGCCTCGGGAGTCCAGTCTCGACGTCTCTGATATAGAGCTCTTCTAACCGCCACCTCACGGCTTGGCCAAGATGACTCTTGCCTATCGTCTCTGGAGCCTGTGCAGTTCTTGAACATATCCTTCTGCCAAACTCTTTTCAGCGCTTGGGAAGTTGTGCGGTTTTGGGTTTGGGGTTCAGCGCGTCCCACTTTCTCTTCGGACTTTGGTGCGTGCTCCTTTCGGATGTTTCGTGCTGCATACGTAATTAACACATTGCACTTGACGACGTCTTCGCCAAAGCCGCAACCCCAAACCGTAAACCCTAAACCCTCAAACCCCAAACCCGAAGCCCTAAATCGTAAGCCTTGAACCCAACCGAAGAACTTAAACCCTGAACCCGCAGCCTTGAACCCAAACCGTGATGAACGCTGGAAAGACCGGGATCCTGACCGCGAAGGGTGAGCGAATTGCCTGGCTCGCAAAGGCTTAGTAATATCATGAATTAAACTGTACTATGCTATAGTATAATCTAAAATATACTGTACTATACTAAAGTACTATATTGTATACTATAAGATACTATAATCCAAATATACTGTAGTATACTATAGTACTATATTGCTCTATCAGAAACTACGACAGGGCTAAGGGATCTTTCGGGTTCATAGGGCATCGGACTTCAGTTGCTAAGCTCAGGATTCAAAAAGTGCTGTCGGTTTCTTGTTGTAAGGCTTTGGCGTTTGGGGTTTAGGCTTTAGGGTTTAGGGAAAGGGTTTAGGGGGGTTTAGGGAGCTTTTGGGATTCAAGGTGAGCTTTAGTCAATACACCCTCAAACGGAACTTGGGCCTGGGGCTGCATGGCTGCTACTCTGCAGGCTGTCGGGTTGCAGGTTCATCGGATTGGATTTTTGAGGGGTTTAGGGTTTAGGGTCTGTTTTTGATTAAAAGCAGATTTGTGAGGGGTTTAAGGTGTAGGGTGTTCAGGGTTTGCACATCGCATAGAGTTCGTGTGTTATCCGAAAGCTCGAACCTATTGAATGCACGAGTCAAAGCCGGCTTACACCTCAGTGGCCAACCCGGGGAAGCCTTCTCATAGCATATTTTTTGTATATCGGACAGAGCGTATTTTGGTATGTTCTCGAATATTATAGCATTATAATAACTACTATAGTAGCTTTTATGGTATAATATGGTGAGTTACAGCATCTCAGCATAGTATATTACAGTTACAGTATATTACAGTATATTATAATATATTAAAGCATCTTAAAGTACCTTACAGAATAGTATCGTATATTGGATTAGAACTCCATATCCTAGATCCCACAGCGTAAAGTCCTAGAGCCCTAAAGCCTACGCCCCGAATCCGAAACAGTCTAAACATTCCCAAACCCTCGAAAGCCCTAGTATAGATCCTACACCCTACATGAACCTAAACATGACTTCGTTGAAACACCGCATGAGACTCGTTGTGAAACCCTTGGGCAAACCTTGACAACACTGACAGCATCCAGAATCCTTTTTGATTCTCCGGCTTAGTGGGGCTTTAACGTTTTGTGGTGTTCCGGGGTTTAGGTTTCAGGGTTCAGGGCTCCAAACCCTCTAAACCCTAAACCCTAAACCCCTAAACCCTCTAAACCCTAAACCCCTGAACCCTAAACCCCTAAACCCCTGAACCCTAAACCCATCGGCCCCAAAATTTAGGGCTCCATACCGCTATGACACCAAGAAAGGACTCCCTGGCCTCGACGTCCTCTGAGTTAGGTCGGCCGGTGACCTGGGCAGCACACTCGGCCGACCCGAGGAAACATGTAGATTAGGGTTTACAGTTTGGGGTTTAGTTTAGCCATAGGGACCTTCAGGGTGGTACTCCCCATGAAGTTCGGGTTTGAGCTTTGCTTGAGCTCCTTCAAGAAAACGGGGTTCGGTTTGGAATGGCGGCATTGGCGCTCTGGACATTAGAGTCTTTAGAGATTGCAGGGTGCCAACAAGCCAGTGAGTTTGGAGTTCGGGTTCATGAACCCCAACTGAACCCCTGAAGGGATCCATCCGCATGCGAAGTTCGGAGTGTTAGATTTCAAAGCTCGGGGTTTTCACCCCAACCCCAGTACAACTCGAGTTCTGTGGAAATCCAAGCGGGTAACTTACGCGCTACGCCCAGAGCCTCACGCCCCAAACCGAGACCCCAAACCCTGAACCCGAGATTCTGAACCGAAACATTCCTACTGTTGATGGTATACATCCTGCATTACCTTAAGGACCCTAAACTATGGGGATTGTGGTATATTCCTGATTCTGGGTAATGCAGGATATATCATCAGCCGTAGTCTGGCCGCTTGGGCATCAGGAAAAATCCGAACCCTTCGTACCTAAACCCTAAACCCTGCTGAGGGATAGTGATTCAGGGCTGGGGCAGGAAGCCTTCTGGGAACTTCCGGTGACAAGTGTCAGAGTCCTGTAAAAAGAAAACAGTGGCAAATCAGTGGAGCATCTCTTTCCTATTGGGTGTTTGACTTCGCCTGTCAGAAGTAATCGTCGTCTCTCCAGCACGGGCGGCAGTAGCAGCGGCAGCAGCAGCGGTAGCACCAGTAGAAGCACCGCTAGCCTAGCTAACAGCATAAGGAGCAGCAGCGTCATAGCAGCCCCCCCTCTCCGCCGTTGCCAACCGTAGCAGAAATCGATACTCGACTAGACCCTGATCCAGAGCAATAGGACCGAAACCGAAACGATGAGGTAGAGCCAACAATAAGATACCCACCCACTCTAGTCTGCTTCCAGACCTGAACTTAAACCCTCAAACTGAATAAGCCCTGTAAGCCCTAAATCACCTCGCGTCGAATTGGCCTCCATGATACGATCCAATTGGTTCATCGTGGATGTACCTGGTCAACCAGTTTGATTTGGGCTGAAAGGTAAGGTTTAAGGTTTAGGTTCCGAGGGGCCTTGGGGTTTAGGATTTGAGGGGCCTTAAGGCCTTGAGGTTTATAGGGTTTGAGGTGCCTTCAGGTTTAGGGTTCAGGGTGAAGGGGTCTAGTTCAGGACTCAGGCTTTGAGGCGACCCCGAACCCTACGCCCTAGACCCTAAACCCTAAAATGGGACTTTCCGAAAATTGGGGTACCTTGTTTTGGGGGGTCCTTATTTTAAGGATCCTACTATTTAGGGTACTATATTATATTAGGGCCCCCCCCATTTTCGGAAATCTCCAAATAGGAGAGTGGGTGTTAGAACTTCCGGCTCCTTCTTCCGGGCTGTGGGGTGCACGTCGAGGGCGGCGAGTTAGGACGGGGGGGGGGGGCCGTGGCCTCGGCCCGAAGCCCTAAAGCTTAAGCTTAAACTCAAGACCCGAGACCAAAATAGTCTAAACTCATAGCTTTAGGGTTTAAAGCTTAGGGGTTAGAGTTTAGGGTTTTGGGTTTAGGGCCATAGCCCGAATTCAGAAACCTTCAAGCCGAAAACGCGAAGCCTAAAAAACCTGAAGCCTGCAACCCGACACAAGGGAAGCCTCCTCAGCCTTCCCGAAGCCCAAAAGCCCTAAAGCACCTAGATCCTAAACCCTATAGGGCTTTAGGGCTTTGGGGTTTAGGGCTTTGGGGGTTTAGGGCTTTAATTAGGGCTTTATTAGGGCTTTGGGGGTTTAGGGGTTTAGGGTTTAGGGGTTTAGGGTTTAGGGTTTCGGGTTTAGGGTTTAGGGGGGTTTAGGGGTTTATGGTTCTGAAGCCACTTCAACACTATCAAGCCGGACGCAGACAATCCCAAATCCCGAAAAGCTAAGCGCTAACAACCTTCGACCCGAAAGTCTACAACCGTGAACCCGACAACCTAAAGCCCCAAACCCAAAATCCTAAATCCCAGTCGCTAAACCTAAAGCCCTGAACCCAAAATCCAACTCTCAAACCCTGCAACCTATCCCCGACATGGTGAAGCAGAGCAATGCTGAACCCTAAAGCTTTAAAATGAACCGCTCAAACCCTAAACCATATCAAACCTGCTGTAGGGGCCTGAATAATTACCCAGACTACTTTGGGGGGGGGGGGGCTCCTCATTATAACTCTAGTTTTTATGTACCCCCTATTATAATTATGAGAGCCCCAACCCTAAACCCTAAACCGCTTAAACCCTAAACCATAACGAACCTAAGCAAAACTCTAAGGAACCCCCTAAACCCTAAACCCTATACCCTAGAAAAACTCTAAACCCTAAAACCACCTAAACCCTAAAAAAACCCTAAACCCCAAAAAAACCCTAAACCCTAAACCCCAAAAAAACCCTAAACCCTAAACCCTCAAAAAAAACCCTAAACCC
>CAJNJA010012057.1:0-13326 GCA_905231915.1 Symbiodinium necroappetens | reverse complement strand
AAACTAAAGCTGGTGATGCCCGTCGCGACGTCTAGGAGCCTATGGCATCGCCAGCGCACGCGCGCTTAGCGACGGCATCCGTTTCAAGAACGGATGCTTCCTGCCTGCAGCTGAGCGCGAAGAGTTAGCTTCGTGCTCCGTACCGCATTCGTTCCCTTCGGAAGGTGCATTACGCTTCCAGCGTATAATAATTGCTATGAAACTTTATTACCCTAAAGCCTAGGGCCTGGACCCTAATCCTAAACGGCTCGTAAGGTCTCGTCTGCACTTCAAATTTAGGCGCTCGAGCCGGAAATTTTGGACCGGGAGCTAAATTTTTCGGACGCGGAGCTCCAAATTAAGGCCCGGAGCTTAAAATTAAGGACCCGAACCGAAAATTACGGACCCGTGCTCCAAATGAAGGACCTGCTCGGGGCTTAAAAATTAAGGACCGGAGCTTAGAATGACGGACAGGACCCGGGGCTAAAAATTAATTACCGGCGCCCGGCTGTAGGCCGGGCATGCTCGACACCTTTTGGGGACCTGCTCCCATCACAGCAGCACCAAACCACATCGCAGATGACCGCTAGGTGGACTGCTGTGTCGGGCTTTCGTCGCGGCTGTGGCCTTGATTTGCCCCAGGCATGGCGGTCTCTGTACAGATGGGTAATAAACAAAACCCTAAACCCTAACAGATTTGATGTTTGGGTGGTCTTGGGGTGGGATGTCGCATCCAGCTCGGCGCGCCGCCCCGCGACCCTCTGGGTCGAGGCGCGCCGCTTGCGATTTGAAACCCTAAACCCTAAAACCCCTAAACCCTTAAACCCTAAACCCCTAAACCCTAAACCCTAAACCCGCAAACCCTAAAACCCTAAAACCCTAAACCCCTAAACCCCCAAACCCTAAGCCCCAAGCGAAGCTGAGCTCTCGGTGCGAGGCCAAGCCCAGCGAGGTCTTCACATGTCTGCAGAAGCTCGGTCCGGTAAGGCTTGCAGGGTTTAGGGTTTAGGGGTTTAGGGTTTAGGGGTTTAGAGGGTTTAGGTTTTAGGGGTTTAGGGGTTTAGGGGTTTAGGGTTTAGGGGCTTAGGGGGTTAGGGTTTAGGGGTTTAGGAAGGCTCTGCCCTCGAGCTTCGCTGCCGGCATACACTGCAAGTCCGTGCTTACAAAAGGGGTTTAGGGGTTTAGGGTTTAGGGTTCTTGTAAGGTTTGCAGGGTGCTTATCGCAGTTTTATGCGGGGATGTTCTTGCTGGATTGTATCATACCCTAAACCCTACACCCCATTTATAAACCCTTTCCGAGTGATTTACAGGGATGTTGCAAGGGTTTACGCACAGGGTCTCACAGCGTTAAAGTTCCCTTTTGGCTTGCCCCAATAAAGAGGGATCCCACTTTTTTGTCTTCAGAAGCCTACTTCATTAGCTCTTCCTTCGGGGGCTTGGGCTTAGGGTGACAGGTATCTCAGGGATGTACCCTACCCATAGGCCCCTAAGTAGTCCTTTTTAAGGTTCATATTTAGAATCCTATAGGGTAATCCCAAAAAGGAACTACTTAGGGGCCTATGGGTAAACCCTGAACCCTAAACCCTATAGGTTTTGGGTACGTCGGCTTCGGGGTTCGGGGGTTCTAGGCTGCTTGATTTTTCGGCTTGTTTTGTTTCGGTAGACTGAAAGGATCCTAAACCCTAAACCCTAAACCCTAAATCCTAAACCCCTAAACCCCTAAACCTTAAACCCCAAATGGCTACAGCAGCAAGAAGGGTGACACAAGCGCAGCAGTGGTCTTTTTGCCGGAGGGAAGCGAGCTTTTATGCCATGGGGAACCTGTGCCAGCGTCGAGCCCCAGCACCTGTATCGGAGGGCCTGCCACCTGTGGTGCCACCTGCCGCGACTGATGTGGACACATTTTAGATGTCGTCCGGACTTTGCGAATTGTTCTGGCTGACTGCCCTCTTGTTGATCAGGGGTAGTTAAGTGCAAGCCAACATGGTTTCCACAAATGCTCGAACTTGTATAGTGCAACCCCCCCAGTGATTCGGATTGTACCCTGCAATGCGGGCTCGTCCTAGCAAGGTGGGAGGCAAAAACAACCCCATAAACCCCTAAACCCTTAAACCCTAAACCCCTAAACCCTAAACCGTTTAATAGCTACCCAGCCGACCCCGGGAGTCGTCTGGGTATTGGGATCCTCCTGTCGGAGGGGGCCGATAGGGGTAGTTCTCTAAATTAGGGCCCATTTTTACGCCCCCCCATGTAGAAAGGAGCCCTTACAAAGAGGGCCCTGAAAAGTATCCCTAATTCCGAGAACTACCCTTAGAACTCCAGTGATGGAAACTTTCAACATGTGGCTTGGATGCGCTGGGTCAAGCAACGACAACCGCACACCGTCAACCCTTTAAACACTCTGTGTGACCTTATTATAAGCCCTATAGTCAGCAACCGGATTAAAGACAACTAGTGCTGGGATTTCCCTATAATTATGGTATTTTCTCCTTATTATGGCTCATGGAGGATTTATATCATCAACCGTATCATTCTTCTTAGTACTGTTGACCCTCAACCACAAAGAGACCACAAGCCTTCAGTAGACCTGCCGTGCAGTGGCCAGCGATGCGGGAGACCAGTGACCAGGGTTTAGGGGTTTAGGGTTTTAGGTTTAGTATCCTCGGTTGTTCAACCCGGAGCCTAACCCCAATACCCAGCACTGAAACAGCACAATCAATAGCAAGATCCGGCCTTTCATGACTATCCCCCGCATCCTCGTGACCACGGAAGGGTGCAGATACTTTCACAGTTATTCAGCCGGGAAGTTTGTCAAACCCTTGTCCTCCATAGACAGCTTGCAGGTTATGGCCGTGAGGGCCGGGGTTTTGTTCAGGATTTTGGTGGTTTGGTGTCGAGTTCTAGGATACTACCAGTTTCTGGTTGCTGTAGCCTGACGAGTCGTGGATTTGAGACGTTCATCCAACGTTGGGAGGCCAACCCTTAACCCCAGAATGAGCAGTATAAACCCCCAAAGCCGCACGTAAACCTCAAACCCTAAAATTCAACACTAGGAAAGCTATTGCATCCCGAAGCAGTGTGACCAAGGAAGCGGAATCCCTGTCCGTATGGCTTCCTCATGAACCTAGGCGCTGCGAGCGGATCCGACTGGGGACCTGGATTTAGGGAGGTAAGCCTCGCAGTAGAGCAGGCAACCGTTACGCCTTTTGGTGTGTTGTCGTGCCCCTATATAGTCCCACAGCTTAACCTCCAAAGTTCTTATAGGGTATTGGACAAGTAAGTCAGGGTGTAGAGGGTTCAAAGGTTTATGATGCAGGGTGTAGAGTGGGTGCAGGGACGAAATCGAGTGCAAGCTCTAGTCTGCCAGCCCGAAATCCTAACCCTACCCTAGCCCCAAACATCCTACCTTTTCTCAGGACTTATGTAAAAAAATGAAATATATATATATATATATAAATAAAGGGATCCTGCAAAGGATTTTTGTAGGGTCCAAGTAGGCCCAATAATCGTATAGTTTGGCGAGTTTGCCTCACCCTCCAGAACCCCAACCTAAGGCTAACTTAATCTTGAGATGTGGCTTCACACCAGGGTCTAAGGGTCAAGCCGCAAGAAGAACTCCAACAGCCAGTATGTAACTGGAGTGTTCAGGCTTCCCCCGGGCTAAAACCCATTATAAGCTCCCCCTAGTAAGAAAAAACACCCACAGAGGCCCCTCTAAACCCCGACCATACACCCTAAGGAAAACCCTAAAAAAGAACACTCTTCGAATCACCCAGGCCCCGTTCCCTGAACCCTTATAGAACCCTTCTAGAACTCTTTAGGGAACTCTATAACGAACCCAAAACCCCAAGGCCCAAGACCCCAAAGCCCCGATATTAATTGTTGACAGCTCCGAAGAAATCTGGTCAATCTCAGCCGAAGGGGACATCACATCCCAACCCTCAGATATCAGCACCACAGTCGTAAGTCCTATGGATTGTGGTTTAATTTAGGGCTAACCCCTAGAAATCCCGCATAAGCCCTCATACAACCTTTTTAGAAGGTCCTAGGACCCTAAACCCGGAATGGGGAACCCTGGAATTCGGGTTCGGGTACCCTTACAAACTGACCCGAACCCGAATCCGGAGCTTTCAATATAGGGGCCTTAATGATTACCTATACAAGTTTGGAGTGTTCCTGAGTATAAGCAAAGTATAATATACCCCCGAACCCTACTCTAATTATTAAGGCCCCTACATTAATCTTGTGTGTCCAAACATAAGCCGAACACTCACATACCCAGAACTCCTAATATGGAAGCCTGAACCATTAGCAATCACAATGCCCTTCCTGGAGCTTCTTACAAAGATGATACTTTCATACGCACCCCGAACCCTTATACTAATTTTTCAAGCCGCTTTACTAGCCCCTAAACCCTAAACCCCAACACCCTAAACGCCCGCATTGCTATGTGGGAGGGAAAAAAACCCTAAACCCTGAAATCCCAAACCTTAGACCCTAAACCCTAAACCCAAACCTTCAAAACGTCTCCACGGGTTGGACTTGGGGCCGTGGAGCTTCGGGACTGAGGGGTGTCAGGGTTGAGGATTCAGGGCTTTTAGGGGCTTTAGGGCTTAGGGGCTTGAGGCTCTTAGGGGCTTTAGGGGCTTTAGGGCTTATAGGGAGTTTAAAGTTTAGGGCTTAGGGCGTTTCTGGGCTTTAGGGTTTCGGGGCTTTAGGGTCTTGCGGGCGGGAGTTTGTGTCGTTCGGGTCTTCGGGTTTGGCGTCAACGAGCAGGCTCAGAGGTTTGGGTGTCGGGACAAAGGCTTTGGGTTCCTCTAAATCCTATGCTGTTCAGGACATATTACAGCGGAAATCACAATAAGCCCAAAGAGTCGGTTCTTCATGGTGCAGGCAATTAGAGTTTAGGTCTCCTAGCACACTCAGTGGTGTTGTTGTCGTATCTCGCAGCCCTGACGCTTCATCCCTCAACCCTGGACCCTACCTATAGTCTCCATTGTAGTTCCTTTTTTGGGGTTACCTTTTAGGATCCTTAATATAGTATTGGTTAAACCAAAAAAAGGGAACTACAATGGAGACTATAGGTAAACCCTAATCAAGCCGTGGAGGTGACGACGAATTCTTGGTCGGGGCATCTCCGGAGATGTTCGTCAGAGTTGCGTCGGCCTCGGAGAATTGTTCCGGATTCCCAGGGTGTAGGGCTTACCCACAGGCTCCAAAGGAGTTCCTTTTTTTGGTTTGAACCAATACTATATTAAGGATCCCAAAAAGCCGACCCGAAAAAGGAACTACAATGGAGACTATAGGTAGGATTTAGGGGCCCAAGCTTGAGAATTGGATGACGCTGACACGTAAATGCCACATCTAAGGGTCGGAGGAAGTTGCAACAGTAACCCTTGCAACCTGCTCTACATGCCAAACATCTGATCTTATCACGTATGAAGGCACTATAAATTTTCAAGCCGCGGAAAATCGCACTGTGATGTTTTATGTGCCTTTTGTGACCTGCTTGTGTCCCTTCCGAGCAGCTGCCCTGCTGCCTTAGCAAAGCAAGCACATGCGCAAACCGTCTCGCATGGTGTCTGTTGACTCTTGTCTTCCGATGCTGCGACTTCAAACCGTGCTTTGCTCAGATAAGTCGTGCATGAGGAAGTTTTGGGCTAACCCTAAACCCCAAACCCTTCACTGTTTAAGGCAATGATTCTTGCGGCTTCAGGTTGTTGAGTTGCAGCTTTAGGGGTTTTCGGGGCCTCGCTGTTTCAAAGGACTTCAGAACAACTTTGAAGCCCAAATAATGACAAACATCATTCTTGAGGCCTCCTCTCAGTGTAGAAGTTCTACCCGAACGCCTTATTCTAAATATGAAATCTCAGTCTCTCCTGGGTGATTAGATCAGCTTTAACTCTCTTTTGTCTGTCAAGTTGTTTGTCACAGATGTTTCCCAAGTTCGACATCTGATATGCCCCTGCACGCATAAGAGCATCCGAAGGTGCGAAGATCATAGAGCCTACAGTACGCCGAGGTGCAATCCGTACTTGGGCACTTCCTTTCAAATATGAAAGGAGTATACGGCTATACGCGCGGGGGCCCGAATTTAGGCGACTAATGGCCTGCACATAAACCTACTGACCAAGCCTGCTGATCTTTCAAGAACCCAAAACAACCTAAACCCTGAACCCTAAACCCTAAACCCCAAAACAACCTAAACCCTGAACACTCTGCAGCTCTCAAAGAGTACTAGGTTTCCCAGTAGGACCCTTTTGCCCTTTTTCCTTTCGGGTTCCCTTATTAAAACCAAACAGTAGGGAAAAGGGCACCCTTATTTCTAAGGGGCTACTGGGAAACCAAGAGTATGGAGCCATCATCTTGCAGACCAGGAGCGGAATCTCCAAGGAATGAGGGCGTCGAACTGAGCTTCGTATGGTGTAGGGTTTAGGGTTTAGGTAGGGATTAGGTTTAGGGTTGCTGCGGCTTTGCTATCGGTTCTAGTGCGGCAAGTCTAAGTTCTAAGTATAGTTGTGCGGCGGCATAAAGACACACATCATCATGGGTATACCTATATACCTATACCTGTATACGTGACGTACTACCTATATTATCTATATACTCCTATATACCTATATAGATGAACCTACGTGCCTGTTGATGCTACTCGATCGGGCTTCGCATGTGCTGTGCACCCCGGTGCCATGGCCTTTCTGTTTTGTGCATATGGATACGGTTGATGATATAAATCAGGGTTTTAGGGGTTCAGGGTTCTGGGTTTTAGGGTCTAGGAGTTTAGGGTTTGGGGTTTAGGGTTGATGATATAAATCCTGCATTACCCGTAGTAAGGAATATTCCATAACTCCCATAGTTTAGGGTCCTTAGGGTAATGCAGGATTTACATCATCAACCGTAGTTCTCTAACTTAGGATCCCCTTTTTGGGAGCCATAAGAAGGCGGCACCCTTTTCGAAGGGACCCTAAAGGGGTCCTAATTTTTAAAGAACTATCCATATCTGTATATGAACCTCTCCGTCGATCTGTCGATTTACAGACCTACCGATCTATCTCTTGATCTCTCAGTCTCCATTTGTCCACCTATGCATCTCTCCATCTATCTATGTGTTTGGTTGTCTTTCTATCTGTCTGGCTGTCTAGCTGGCTATCTCTCTCCATCCCTCTGTCTGTCCATCTATCTGTCTGTTGGCCTATCTATCTCTCTGTCTGTTTGTTGGGGTATCAGAAGCCGCATCAACAGAGTTTACTTGGCCAGGCAAAACATCAAGCTATCTAGCAAGCAAGCTAGCTTGCTAGCTACTACCTAGCTATCTAACGATCTTTCTGTCCAGCTAGTCAGCTAGTTACTTGTTTATGTAACCATTTAATTATCCTCCTATCTATCTAACTATCGATCTATCTATCTATCGGTCGATCGTTTTCTTTCCTTCTTCTCGACCTGGCGCCTGAACCCAGGCCATAATATGGCCCGGAATACGCAGAATACCGTTGATGATATAAATCCAGTATTACCTTAAGGACCCTAAACTATGGGAGTTATGGCATCTTCCTTATTATGGGTAATGCGCGGTTTATATCATCAACCGCAGTATTCCAAACCGTGTGTTCTAAGCTTTCGTAGCCGTTAGCATGTGGGTCTGAGCAGTTAGACTCGGGTTTGGACGGTAAATTTATGCTTACGTACATTGTATACACACATGATACAGATTTGAAGGGAGGAATGGGGAGTAGCAGTCCCAACTCTTCAGAGCTCTGTATTAATTTAAGGGTACATGTATAGTATATACATTGGTTTCAAAGTATTTGTATAGGGACTATTTTAAGGTCAAAGTATCTACTATTGTGGTACATGGACCCTTAGGGTTAATGGTTCAGGGCGTTAGGGCTCTGGTGGTTCCTGTTGGATGGATCAACCGCTAGGGCGTCGGGTTGAACGTGCGTTTCTGACCTTGCACTCCGACCTGCACATCTACGGAAGGGTTCAGAAAAGGGTCCCTAAGGTTTACTGTTTCGGGGCTCTGAGCACGTTCCGGGCAAGATCCTGCAACCTTTAACTCCTGAACCCTAAACCCTAAATCCAGAAGTTTAGGGTTTAAGGGTTTAAGGGTTTAGGGTTTAGGGTTGTCGAAACCCAGAAGTTTATCAAGTGGCTTAGCCAAAAAGCCCAAGCCACTTAAAAAAAGCAGCGGTGGAAACCTCTTTCTGGCTTACGTACGATGGGCCATGTAGCTTAGGACCCCAACACCCTTTGTTAGAGTAAGTCAACATCTTAAACTTCAATATATTTCCAGTAAATCCTTATGTAAGCCTTTTCACCTCTATAATCCCCATAATGAACCCTTACCAGCAGCATTTCGGTTGGGTCTGTTGACAGTGGTAATTAGAGGAGATCCCCTGCATACCGGGGTTTGAGGTGGAAACCTGCCCCATCAGCGGCACCATCAAGCGCGGAAAGAATGCTTTAGAGGCCGCTCCGCAGGGGACCAAAGAGAGGGGTTTAAGGATTGAGGTGTTTAGGGCTTGAATGGTTTGGATTTAGGGGTTTGCGGGTTTAGGGTGTGGAGGGGGGGGGCCCTAGTAGTTAGCGATGGGGCTCCTTCCTTGAAGCCTGAAAGGGGTCTTTAAAAGGCTTCAAGGAAGGAGATGAGGGTTTGTATACGGGTCTGAAAAATTCGAATTGGGTTTGGGGCTCACTACACACCGTAGTGAAAGCGGGAACCCAAGGAATAGGATAGTAATTTTTGGTAATTCTCCATACTGCTGTGTTATTAGGGTTCTTGTAAGGTGTCTACATGGGCTCTCTATCTACGGCTCCTCGACAGGTTCGTTCTATAAGAGATTTGGTTAAGGCAGCTATAAGGCCTCTGGCAATTCTAGAATTGGGGCTTCTCGGGCTGTGGGGGAGGTTTGACGATTTCTCAATCCTTAATTCCGGATCCCGAGCAACAAAGCCCTTAACCATAAACGCCCGACCCCAAACAATATCTAAACTAGTATTCCCTGGGCTTCCTTAATATAGCCACAACTGCACTAAAATATAATGTAATCCATGCTCCTTATTTAGGCCCTTACATTATACCCTTCGCAGTGCTGCCGAAGGATGCGGAACACATCAAGAAGATCCTCGCGGATCCGAAGGAGGAGTGTCGATCTCGGAACTTTATGCTTCAGCATCCAGGGTTTGAGGTTTCTTAGAAGTGTGAGGGCCTTTCCCTGCCCCGCCCTGCCCTCTGCCCTGTCCTGCCCTCCTGCCCTGCCCCAGGGCATCGCTAGTGCACAAAATTTAGGATCGCAAGAGCCCAGACTGGACCCTAATTCCACTATCCCTGACTCACTACTGGGCCTCCTATTGCCCCCGAACAGTCGAGGGCTGCGCAATAGCGATCGAGGCCGCAACTTTTCGCGGAGAGCCTCCTACACTTTCGCGCTATGCCATCCCTAATCTCCCCAGGCTTGGGGTAACTTTGGACGTGCCCCTCACCTAGACTCAGACCTAGACTGCCATAGGGGTAGGGTCAGGTAGGTCGGAGACCGCTTCTTCGTGGATACGCCACAAAAAGTCAAGCCATGACCTTTGCCCTTGCACGCGCGCCGCTGGATGATGAAGGGATATTGGCTGGAACAAGTATCAATGCTGACGAGCTACGTACCCTTCTTCAGCCGGTGTATGCAGAGGACAGACGTACTGCATGGCGAATTTGCTGCACGCCTGCATGACTGTCTGGAACTTGGGAGCAGACTGGCCGCAGCTCGCAAAGAGCACAGACGACCAGGGGCTCACGACACACCGGTGATGTTTGACTTGAGGGATTGCTGGACAGTATTGCCTGGTGTTGTGTGGGTGAGCCGACCCGTGGCCACATGTGCCAGCCTTCGAACCCTGGATAAGCCTTGCCTGTCTGAGTGGCGAGAGTCCAAGTCCTGTCTGCCGGACTCAGTGACGAAAATGGCAGTTTCAGACTAGGTTTCAGAACACAAGATAGGATCCGAATTAGTTGACAAAGCGGAAGTCCACCTTGCACATTATACAGTAGGATGGATCCTTATGAGAAGACCCCCTCAACAAAAACAACACAACGGGACCCGTACTTCTAAGAAACCAACTTGAGAGCCGATAACCTTGAGCCTCCACGAAATTTAAACACAGTTCCGGAGGTATCCTTACACTTGGTAGGGGTGCTACAAGTGCTATGAGCCTACATAAGGGATTTAATTAAGAAGCGTATATCGGGGTTTGTTTTTTGAGTGTCTACATTCGAATCAAGGGCTTTAGTAAACAGATTAGAAGTAAGGTTAGAAGTAAAGTAACCCCAACCAGGGGACTGATAACCTAGTAATACCCCTGTTCCTTCAAAGTGGCGCTTTTTTCTGCTACTACTACGAATACCATTACGACGACGACTATTAGTAGTAGTTCTACTATACTCCTGCTGCTGCCAAAACAACAACAACAATTACTACTACCCTTATTATTATTATTATTACTACTACTACTACTACTGCTACTACTGCTACCTTTGCTTCTACTATTCTCACTTGTTACGTAGAGATTCCCATTCTATGGCTTCATGGCTTCGGGACTCCGCGGCGTTCTAGGATCCCGGGTCTGCAATACAGTTTAAGTTGAACTACCAAACCCTGTGTTTTTTTGATCGGGTCGCGTTTAATTCTATATTCCTATATTGTCTGACGGGGCTTATAGCAAGGACGTACGACAAAGTAGGTTCGGTAGTTTAAGGTGGGGTGTAGGGCCCTAGCCGCTTGGATTTCTTCAGGTCCGAAATCACCATGTGCACGGATGTAGACCGCAACGACAAGCCGCGATCTCAGAATCTTCGCATTGCTTCAAGCAAGAGCAGCTTCCGACCAGGGAATTTGGGGACTACATACCTTAAGCCTCAAACTGACAGAACCTAGTTTCTTGTACCTTCGTTGCGAATTCTTTCTTGAGGTTTGTACATGTCTATACAATACCAAAAAGTAGGTTCTCTTGATTTTGCCTCTGCTGGCCCCGTTCCAAGTCACTCTTCAGTAGTCGATGTTGTTGCTGGTGCTTTTTCTTTGGGTCGTAGAAAAGTGTCCTGGTGGTGGAAACCTCTCTGTGGATGAAACGGTGGACTCATATGATGTTGCTGATGCGTTTAGATTTTGGCGGTATTTGCCCGTCTTGGAGGTGGCAGCCCCTCCGTGTTTGAAGCGGTGGACTTACGGTGCTGTTGGTGCGCTTTGATGGCCGCCATCGGCGGCAGGAGTTTGCACTTCTTGGAGGTGAAGGCTTCTGTGGGTGAAACGATAGATTAATTTATGATGCCGGTGGTTCAAGCCTCTCTTGCGCAGGTGCAGGCCGCTGCTGCGCTTTGATGTTGCCTTTGCTGGCGTTTGAAATTTTGTTCTGTTGGAAGTGGACGCAGCTCGTGTGAAGATGCACTTGTGTTGGGTGGAACGATGGGTTGCTGATGCTGCCGGTGCAACTTGAATTGTTTTGGTTGACGGTTCCAGACGCTGTGCGGGTGAAGATATGTTGATGATGCAGACGGCGGACGGTGTGTCAGTCTTGCCGGCCTTTGTGCGTTCGTTCCTGTTCTGTACTCTATGTACATGTGTTAAATTGTCTTGTCGCCCGTCGTAGTAGCCTCGATAGGTCGTAGTCGGGAGGTTGAGGGTTCACGATTTTGCAGCAGCAGTAGCAGCAGGGGTTCATGGATAATTCGGGGTTGCCAGGTGTAGGGCCTAGGCATGTTCATATGAGGTAGCTCCACATTTTCACGGTACCTCAGCTCGAAGCCCGAAGAAAACCCTAACCGCAAACCCTGGTCAGGGACCAACTAGGGGTTGGGTTCCTTTGGGATATGGTCTTGGTTGTCTCTGAAGCAGGACCGCTGTCATCAAGGGTTGCAATATCTGGTGATGCTTGATGGCTGTCCTGTTCTCTAGCCTTACATGACATTTCGGCGGTGAAGGTGAATCCGCCTTCTCGCTATGTGCTGGTCCTAATCGCTGTTATGTAGTATGGCCGTTTCTCTGCAGACCTGGCCTGAGTGAGCGTCAAAAAATCCCAAATCTTGCGTAGGTAGGGGAGGCCCCAAGGACCCAATTCCTTAGAAGCTGGGTGGGGAACCTTTAATCGTGTAAGGCCGGTGATACCATCATAAAATGATTAGCCACTGTTGTCCTAAACTCTAAGCCTCAAGCTTCTAGTCCTAAACTCCTCAGCGTTGCCTTTTTGACAGTCTTGCGCCCTAAACTGTTAAACCCCGAACCCAAAACCCTCAGCGTTCCCCTTTTGCCCTAAAGCCTAAACCCGAAAAACAAGAACAAACCCGCAACGCTGAAGCGCACTCGGGCCCTAAACCATAGAAGCCCTAAGCCCTAAACCATAGAAGACCTAAGCCCTAAACGCTAAACCCCTAAACCTTTCATACTTGGAAAAGCCCCAGAGGAGCCCCAAGCTCTCCCCAACCCAAACTTGGTAGCCCAGGTCCCGGATATGTGAGCATGGGACAGTGCAGGTTGGGAGCTTGTGGCGTTAAGGGTTTAGGGCTTCAGAGTTGTAGGGTTTAGGGGTTTAGGGGTTTAGGCTTTAGGGGTGTAGGGTTTAGCGCGTTTAGGTTGCAGGGGGTTTTAGGGTTGCAGGCTGTAGGGTTTTTAAGGGTTCAGGATAACCAGGATTTGGCGTTTCGCATGGCCTTCCAAGCCCCTTCATCAGGAACAAAGCTACAATTCGCAAGAGGGTGCCCTCTAAACCCTAAACCCTCAACCCTAAACCCATTTACGGAAGCTTTTGCTGAGTTGAGCAGGTTTCGGAGCCCCTCTGGGGCTGGATTTGAAGATCCCTCGACCTTGCTGCCTTCGACATCCCTAAACCTTAAACCCTGAACCCTAAACCCCTAAACCTTGAACCCTGAACCTTAAACCCCTAAACCCCTAAACCCGAAACCTTGTGCGGTTTTGGGGTTTAGGGCTCTCGGCCTTGGTGAGAAGATGTAGCCCAAGGCCGGCGGGGGCCCAGTGGAAGCCAAGGTGTTGGGTTTGGGGTTTGGGATCTCAGTGTTTAGGGTTTGGGATTTAAGATAATAGGGTTTAGGGCATGGGGTTTAGGATCCTTAAACCCTACAGCCCAAATTCAAACTGGTTTTAGGGTTTTAGTTTTTGCTAATCTGAGTAGTAGTAGTAGTAGTAGTAGTAGTAGTAGTAGTAGTGGTAGTAGTAGTAGTGGTAGAAGTAGTAGAAGTAGTAGTAGTAGTAGTAGTAGCAGTAGTAGTAGTAGTAGTAGTAGTACGCGCTTTGCGTGTATTTGACGCCGTTGTTTTTGTGCGTGCATGTGAGAAACACGTGGCAGGGACGT
>CAJNJA010012056.1:1203-13328 GCA_905231915.1 Symbiodinium necroappetens | reverse complement strand
AAGCACCTTTTTCCCCCTAGCAGTCAAGGTCGGCGGAATCCACATTGTGGAAGGCGAAAACGCGGAACCCTTGCGGCACTTCACTCACCTGCCCTCACCCTTCTCGGTCAGCGGACTCGTCCGTGCACAGGTCGATGGCTTCTGTTTCAAGCTGGGTGCAACCACATCCAGAGCCCCTGCCGGAGCCACAGGACCTTCCACCCCTGGACCGACAGTCCCAGCATGCATCGCCTCGATGGTATCCCCACCTTGCTCTGCGACAAGGTCGTGCGTCATGAGCAGCTCCGCGACTTCCACCCCATACCCTTCCTCCACCTCTTGCAAGCTGAGGCCACCTGCTTTCCACCTTTGGTAGATCTTCTCGTAGTCCGCAAAGGCCATACCCGCAAGTCCATGGGTCTCACAGCCTGCTGCAGGCAGGACGACAGTGGGCCCTTCGCTGCCTGTCGCCTCATCAGGAGGTTTGTCACTCCCTGATCCAATTTCCCCCGAATCTTGAACCATTGCCGCCGTGACAGTGACACGCATTTCTTCTCCAGAGGCAGGGACCATGAAGCTGTACGAGTGCACGGTGCGAGGCCTGTCACGGCTCCCCGACGAAGCCTCCACTGTGAGCCGACAGCACTCCAGGGGCCTCTTCCTGGACAGTCTGGACAGCTCCCTCTCCAGCTCTTCGCGTTCCCAGGCCTGATACGCAGCCGCTTGACTCTGCAGGAGCTCAGCCTCCTTCTCCGCGTAGGCTGCCGTCTCAATCTCCCTCTTAGCCTTGTCCACTTCGTTTGACCCCTGGCCCTCCTCCGGCGTAGTCGCAGGGGGAGGTAGTGACCCTTCTGGCAGGCATCCTTCATCAGCCCGCGCCGGCATTTCCCCGCTGTCGCTCTCGACCACAGGCACTGGTACGACAGCGAGAGGAAACAATGTCCCTGGCAGGAAGAACTCCAACTCGTTCCCCCAAGAGCCAAGCCATTGTTCGTTGGCTGCTTCGATGGGAACACCCTCTGGTACTGCATCCAACATCGCCACCAAGAGAGCCCGAAGTTGCTCTCGTCTAGTTTCGGCCATACTCCAGGGCTCGCAAGCAGGCAAGGCTTGTCGGATGCGCCTTATATTTGCCCACCTGCTGGCCGGGGTCTGGGAGGACAGTTCCTTCTGAAGCCTCGCCAAGCAACGCTGCCATCTATCCTCATTCGTGTCTTTGCCCCCCGTGTGCAGATAGCGTTGCATCAGCTCATTCCCATCCCCTTCATCCTCTGGACCCTCGATCTCCACCTCCACCATTTCGTCCGCTGGGAGGTTGCTCATGAAGTCCGCCTGGTGCATCAGGTTGGAGACCTCTGCCATCAAATACCGAATCATCTCAATAAAGTTGGCAGTCATCACCAATCTGTTCTGAGACGACATCCTCCGGAAGTGATTCTGGATGTCACGCTGCATGTGCCCCGGCAGGAAGGGCTGTCCTGCGCCAATGACCCTCGTTCTAGAGGGCCACGACTGTCTGTCCACCCCTAGCAGGTATCTCCACAGATCAGTCGCCTCATCTCTGCTGAGTGGTTGTTGTAGGTCACGTGCAGGAGGCGGGGGCGGGTCAGTAGAACTCCCTGCTCCACTATGACCAGAGCCGGA
Source organism: Symbiodinium necroappetens (assembly GCA_905231915.1). NCBI lineage: Eukaryota > Dinophyceae > Suessiales > Symbiodiniaceae > Symbiodinium > Symbiodinium necroappetens. The sequence continues at coordinate 11,705 of CAJNJA010012056.1, read as the reverse complement.
GCTCGGTCTCACACTGGTTCTGGTTGTAGCACTGCCTCCCGAGTGGCTGTGTCGGGCACCTTCGGAGTGGCTCGCGGCACTTCCCGGGCCTCTCTCAACCTCCCGAGGAGTGTAGCAATCTCTCGGGTCACCAAGGTAGCGGATAGACTCTGTCACCCGGACATGCGAGGAGCCTCTGTCCCTACCTGGAGTCCTGGACCGTCTTCTCGGCCTCACTCGTCGTCTCCCGGACCTTTCCCTGTGTCGCTCCATGAGGTGGACAGCATCCCGTTCTGCCCCTCTACGAACTCCGAGGTGGTCGGCGCAATAGCATTCCCATAACAGGTGCTCGACATCCTCGGCCCAGATGCGACCTCTGCTGGGATCAAGTTCCGGTCCCCCGGAGGTACTCTGATCATCCTGTTCCACACTGGTAGTCAGAGATCCCATCGGGTTACGAAACCACTCGTCATAGCCATGGTCACTCCGACGACGGGCAAGCCCCCTCAGAACATCCAGAATGGGTGTGACTCGTACCCCTCTATGCTGCCATTCAGTAAGCTGTTCCATAAGCTGCCTCCATGTAGGTCGCACTCTCAGCACCCCTTGGACCATAGAGGTGCCCTCATCGTCCTCATTCTCAGCTTCATGATGTGGGCCTTCTCCACCTGTGCCACTTTCCCTGTCTTCTGCTGTTGTTCCTCCTGCTCGATCAGGTTCATGTACACCTTCTCCTTCGGTATCAGCGACGGGGCTTGCTCTGGCGACCAGGTGGCCAAACCCCATGCGTTCCATCTCACCCCGCGTACTCCACGAGCCATTCGGCCACACCCAGGCAGCATGGAAGATGCTATATGGTGTGTCCTCCGGAGGGTCCAGTGCCACTTCCCTACGGACTGGAGCATGGCCTTCCGCGCGAGGTCCGCCAGTGCTTGCCGACGAGGTGTCTCCTGACCTTTGAGCGTCCACCCACATCATGCCAACCTCATTCGCAACCCGGGTGGCCCAGTCGCTGGCAACTGTGTCTGCTGTTTGGCGCCCCACCGGTTCAGCATCTTCAAGGGTCCATACTCTTTCCATGAGCTCTTCGGCGAAGGGCACAATGTCGGGCCCGTGGATTCGGCAAAGCTGAAAGAACAGGTGTCTTCTAGCTTCCGCCCGAGCCCTGTGCGTGCGTAGTCCCGCCAACTCCGTAGACACCCTCCCTCTCCATTCCCTTGTACGCCTGCGCCTCTGTTCCTCTTGGTCCCCATTACGGCTGGCCACACTTTTGCGCTTCTGGGTCAACGACGTTGTATCCCCATCCCCTTCCTGTCCAGTTGGCCTCTGCCTCTGTCTTTGTCTTCTCTGCGGGGACCTGGACCGAGACAACATTCGACGCTCTTTGTCCTCCTCCCAGTCTCGGCCGGGTGAGAGCGTAACTGGGTGGATACCCAGTCTTCTCAGGTGGGCCTCCGCCACTCTGTTTTCCATGGCAACCGGGCATCTCCTCCAGTGCCAGAAGTGTCGAACCGTCACGGCCGTGTTGCGTCCAAAGGTGCGAATGTCCTTGTCCCTGATGTCCCTAGGTCTTCCATACCACCTCACAGTGGGGTCTCGTACTTCTTCGAATCTTTCAAGGCTCCTGATAATGCTGTTCAACTGGTCCTCGTTCTCGGCCATGAAGGTATCGTCGTCGAAGTTCTCGAACTCCTCGAGGATGCTCTCAGCCAGTCTCCTTGTAGTGATCCCATTCTCGATCAGCTCCTTGCCCCCTTCGAGAGCGTCCAGGTACCATCCCGGGGCACCATGCTCATCCTCTGGGTATGCGAAGTCAAAACCAGCAGCAAAGACGTGCAGCAGCATGAAGGGCCTGTGCAGGGAGAGCAGCACGTTTTCATCCGTCTCAGCCTGGTTTCGATTGCTCCCACGAGACTCTACCGGGTTAAAGTCCTTGATCGTGTAGCCGATGAATCTCAGGGCGCCCTGCACCCGCCGACCTGGTCCATGTTCTCCCGGAAGGTCCACCGCTGGGCAGTGAGGCCGAGGCAGTGAGCAGGAGCAACTTTCACCTTCTTCTGAAGTGCTCTGCCAAGGTTCCTTGCAGAAAACGAATTCCATGCCCGCCACGAGCTTGACCGTCTCAAAGGAACAGTACAGACACGGGTGTGCCCGGCTCAAAAGCGGAACGCGTGTGGATGTGGGCATTGATGGGCACGGGTCGCCATCATATCGATATGGACGTGTGAAGTTCCCTTCGGGATTCACATCGTGGCCGCCACATACAGCAGCCACCGCAACATGTAGAAAGATCATGAGCATGGCTCTTAGAGGAGGCCAAGCTAGCAGCGAGTCAGCAAGTGCAAGACAGGCGCTGAGCCATCAGGCAGGAAAACCTTCACATGACAGCACTCTGTGCACAGCCACAACCTATACACACCGCAAGCCAGACCCTACTCACTCTCTCCGGGTGACACTCTAAAGATCCCTGATTGAAAGCTGTCTCCCCGACGACCAGGGCAAGTCCATCAACTCCACCCACCGATCTTCAAGCTGTTTCCAGGCAACACGATCATGTGCTCTTATGCGCCAAGGCCCTTGGGTCACCATGTTCATCTTGGTTTCGAGGTTGGACAACCGGGGGTAGTGCTGGCAGTGCTTCAGGCCGTCTTTCTTTTGCTTTTCAAGTTGCCACCACGGACCCGTTCTGAAATCCTCGTACAGTGAACTGATGACGGGGTGGGGTGCGAGCATTCCTCGAACACGATGCCCGGCGAACGACCACCATCGACGCAACCACAGGGTGGACCATCTCTCAACTCCAGAGTTGCAGAGAGCACTTCTCGCCCCTCTAAATGCCCTCTGACGGTACTCAACCCATGACTCACTCTCTTTCTTGGAGAAGCGAAGAAGCCATACCATCAGTTGCAATTGCGTAGCGTTCAGCAGGGACATTGCAGCAGCATCGGGAGGGAAGCTGCACAGGCACCAAAGTGCCGTTGCTCCAATTACCCTTTGTAGAACCCTCACCCTGCCCTTCATCCCCGACTTGCATCGGAAGATATGCCGCAGCTCCCAGAATTTTGCCCTTGCTCGTGAGGTCAGGGGGGAGATCAGCTCATAGATTGAGATGCCCACATACATGGAGATTCCCATTACTTCCATGACCCCTGAGGCTTTGACCACTGTGTCACTCACCCTGATCTCATCTCCATCTCTCACGTTCTTCGAGACATAAAGCTGGCACTTTTGGGGGTTAAGGGAGAGCCCGAAGTTGGAGAGGTAGCCCACGAGTTCCCCGACCCTGGATTCCATAGCACGGCAGCTTCGGGTCCACAGAACACCATCATCAACGAAGAGCATTTCTTCCGCGTCCATTCCCTCCAAAACCCTGGGGTGCTCCTGCCACCGGGGAGAGGCAACCGCCATTGCCAGGACCATTTCTGTAATGTGTCCGAAGAAGCTGGGGGACTCCACCGACCCTTGTTTTATCCCTCTCTTCATGTTGACCGTACTGTTCCCCCACGGGGTCTGTAAACATGCTCTCGTGGTTCTCAGCAACCCTCGCCAACATTGAAGTTCAGCCCCAGCACCGAGCCTTGCCTCCAGTTGGTGTAGTAGTGCCGGTCGATCTAGTCGATCGAAGGCCTTCTCAAGGTCGAGCTTAAACATGGTGAGGGGGTGACCCCACTCTCTGCAGAGCTCAAGGGTTCGGAAGACAGTGTACAAATAGTCCGCTGTCTGACGGTGCTTGCCTGCGCCCTGAGCATAGGTGGTAGGGCAGATCTTGGGGAGAGCACGGTTCAGAAGCAGGCGTGCAAACAACTTCCCAACTGCGCTGGACATAGCAATTGGTCGGAGGTGCTTGGGGAGTGTGGGGGCTGTCACCTTGGGAATCATGACGAGGAGAGGCTCATTCCACTTGGAGGGGATTTCCTGTGTGGTAAGAACCCTGTTGAAGTACTCGAGCAGGTGACCCTCTCCTCCAGGTACTGCAACAATGCCCTGCAACAGTTCCACGGAGGTGCCATCAACCCCTACTGACTTCCCTCTCTTCATATGCCCAAGACCCGTTCGTAGCTCTTCGATGGTGAATGCTTCGATATCCCCGCGCCAGGTCTCGCCAGGAGAAATCTCCTCGCCATCATACACAGAGGTGAGATGTTCATGCACTGCCACATGTGGATCACCTTGCTGGTGCTCCGAGAAGACCACATCCCATCCCTCTTGCTTGGGGCGCTTAAGGGCACGGAATGACCCCCAATCCCCCTGGCTTGCACGTTGAAGTCTATCCCACTCCCACTTCTTCCTCGCTTCCTTCCTGAGCTTGAGGGCGTGTTTCCAAAGCTGAGATGTACCCTGCCGCTTTGCTTCAGCAAATGCTGCCTTGACTTCTTTTGTATCTCGGTACCCCATCCCTGGCTTTTGCTTGGTGTGACTGTGAGCAAGTGCTTCGAGGACATCCTGGTCAATGTGGTCAATCTGCTCAAGGTGCCCAGTCCAGACCCGAGGTTGGCTAGCATGCCGACTGTGATTCTTGGGTGTCGGAAAGGCAAACCTGCTTTCTAGGAGTTCATGGTCCGTACCCAGGCACATGAAGGAGTCAGCATGAATCCATACCCCTCTAGGGAGCACACACTTCCCGGCGAAGATGTCGATGCACTGGCCCTCTCTGTCCTCCTGCCGAGGCCTGGTAGTGGGAAGTTGCTGGTAGGCAGGCCCGGGGGAGAGAATCCGAAGGCTGTGTTCCAGGCAGACTTGATGTAGAACTCCCCCTTTTCCCTCTTTTGCGACTGCGGTCACATCCCCTTCATCAGCCTGCCATGTGAACCCGGTGTTGACATCACCCTGAAACACCACCCTATGCGCAGCTCTCGGAAGTCCTCCAAAGTGGTTCGCTGCCTCCTCCTCGTACTGCTGAACAGGACACCCTGGCGTAAAGTGAGCAGTTCCAAGCCAAAGCTCGAAAGGGTATTCCAAGTGGCGGAGTTTGAACCACGTACCTTTGCGAGTTCCAAGCTTACGGAGGACACACCAAGCTCGTTCATCATACCACAACCCTGTCCCTCTCCACTGCGACCCTGCCCGGTGGCCCACCAACCTTTGCCCTGAAATCTGCATGTATGACCAACCTTCACATGCTCTTGGAAGCTCCTGCAACAGCATGAGGTCGTTTTTTCCCAGGTGCGAGCCTGAGCCATCCACGACTGCCTTAGACAGTTGGTGCGGGTCGGCCCCACCGATGTTCCACCCGAGGATCTTGAAGCCATTCGAGCTGCTCTCTGTGGCAGACCTAAGACTCTCATCCACAGCAGAACTGGAGCCCCTCTGATCGTCCTGTGGACACATCAGAAGGTATTCAGGTAAGGTAAGGTCAGGTCAGAAGCGATGTTCCGAAGCAATGTCCCGAATCGCAGAGACATTGACTTCACACCACTTCGCAAGGGTGTGCTCATCGATCCAGCCTTTGCCAGCCTTAGTGAGCACTTCCATGGGGTTTCTGACCTCTCTGGGTGCATTGCCCATGCCGCTGAGCTGATCTTCGCGAATCCAGGTCATCCCCGAGGAGAACTCCACCTCGAGGTCCCCACCTCGCCCCGGACACAATCTCATGACCGACTTCTTAACCAGCGCCGCAAGGGCTGCCCTGCCCCTTTCCTCCGGCGACCTCGAGAAGGAGCACCAGAGCGGCTTGTCTGCACCGTCCATGTCAACTTTGGCCGCGTTGATGGTCTGCAGAATGCTCAGCATGCGTGCACGGCAACCGTCCTCGCCTTCCCCATCCCGTTTCTTGAAATTGCACAGGGCTATGGACCTCCGCAGGCCAGTAGTGAACGGATCCGAATCGAACTGCTCCTTCAAGTTGAGCCCGGCAATCGCGCCGTTGAGCTGGTGTAACAGCACACTTTTCCGGGTCTGATTCTTCCACCCACCAAACACAAGGGTCGCCCTTCTGTCGGGTCCTCTTCCTGCAGCTGAGCTTTGTCCCTGCTCAACCTTGGCGAGTCTGTCCTGTAGATCAAGCATCTTCTCCTCGATCCCCGCGGCCTTGGCATCATGGTGTTGAAGCTGGGCCTCGACCACATCCATTCGCTGCGACTGCCTCTTCTCAAGGTCCTGCAACGCATGCTGAACCTGAGCCGTGCTGGACTTCTGGGCATCTAGGAGCATCTGAGCCTGCTCCCAGAGCAGCTGCCGCAGAGAGTCCATAGTGACCTCCCCTGGACTCTTGTTGTGGCTCGCTCTCGGCTTCTTGGAGGGACTATCTTTCTCTCGAAGGTCCTCGTCATCATCATCCCCAAGCGCTCCCGGGAGGCCTATGCGAAGAGAGGGTTCAGACATTGCCGCCAAAGGTCCTGTGCACGCGCAGAATCTGGTAGTAGCAACCGAGCGTCACCCAGCCTACAGGGAGCCGCGAATCGAGCCTGGGACCCCCGCTGGGAAGCCGAGCCTGAACACCTGGACCCCGTGCCCGAGACAGTCGGTCAAGTAGAACACGCCGACCACAAGGCCACCGGCAAACCACCCTGAAGGGCACTACACCAGTCGCGACCTCACAGGAACAAGCCCGGGATCTTGAGCCAAAATGGCTTGAAGGTTGAGGGTTTAGGGTTTAGGGTTTAGGGCTTATAAGGTTTAGGGTTTAGGGTTGAGGGTTTAGGGCTTATAGGGTTTAGGGTTGAGGGTTTAGGGTTTAGCGTTGAGGGGGGTAGGATAAAGGATCCCTTATACTATAAAAACTCTAACTTCGAAAAACTATCCCACCTACCTTCATCCCAGCCTGGGAGCCCTGTGATTCAAGCTCGAATCTGAAGCCGTACGCTCTTGAAGCAAAGATAAGCAAAGCCGGGAGTTTAGGGGTTTCGGGTTTAGGGTTTAAGGAAGCCCTGCAGATGGGCGACAGGGATTGAGAGATAGTCAGATAGATGGATAGAGAGAGAGAGATAGATGGACAGACAGATCGAGAGACACTGACGCACTAATCATCCGTAAGGCAAAACTCCACGAAGATGATCAAAGCTGCTGAAAATGCAACTCTACGCAACAGAACTCTTGAAGGCCACTTGAGGGCCAAGGGCAACAAAACTCAAGCCTCCGAGTCGACCCTACAGCCCCTAAAACCCTAAACTCCTCAACCCTAAACCCTAAACCCTCAAGCCTAAACCCGAAAACCCTCAATCCTCAACCCTAAACCCGAAGCCCTGAACCCTAAACCCTAAACCCTAAAAATCGTCAGAGACTTTCCCTGGCCTTGAAGTTCGTGTCCTTGAGCAGGTCGACCGACTCCTTCTCGAAGAAGATCGAGTTGTCACACATAGCCTCAGGGCCGGGCTTAGTGCTAGGGTTTAGGGCTTAGGGCTTTAGGGTTCTAGGGTTTAGGGCTTTTGGGGTTAGGGACTAGGGCTTCAGGGTTGAGGGTTTAGGACTTGTTGTTCCAGGGTTTGGGCTTTGGGTTTGGGCTTACCCAGAGACTCCAAGATCCCTTAACTAAGGAATTTACCTTACATCTTACTAGGGTTCGTATTATAGTTTAAGGTATATTCCTTAATCAAGGGATATTGGAGTCTCTGGGTAGGGTCTTGGTCTTAGGGGTTTAGGGGGCGACCGGGTTGAAATACAACCAAACGGGTGAAAATGCAACCACACGGTGGAAAAACACAACTGAACCACTATTGTCGGCGGGAGAAATCACAACTGGCTATTGCGCTGCCTTGATAAGTTTGGACGTTCTCTGCAGAACATCCATGGTACAGCCTTAAAGTTCCAGCACCAAAACTACGAGTAGATAAAGGTGGTGCGTATTCGTCCCTTCTCTTTGCGCCCTAGCACGAATGAGGACTTAACATGATTATTTCGAAGTGTCTGCTTTCGGTCATATAGGCACGAAAGGCATGGAGGCAATACTAAATATGTGTATGCTTTCGGTCATATAGGCACGAAAGGCATGGAGGCAATACTAAATATGTGTATGCTTTCGGTCATATAGGCAGAAAAGGCACGTAGGCAATGCTTAACATGTGTTTCTTTGTTTCGGTTTGTATGCTTTCGGTCATGTAGGTACGAACGGCATGTAGGCAATACTTAACATGATTATTTCGGTTTGTATGCTTTTGGTCATGTAGGTACGAACGGCAAGTAGGCAATACTTAACATGATTATTTCCGTTTGTATGCTTTCGGTCATGTAGGTACGAACGGCATGTAGGCAATACTTAACATGATTATTTCGGTTTGTATGCTTTTGGTCATGTAGGTACGAACGGCAAGTAGGCAATACTTAACATGATTATTTCTGTTTGTATGCTTTCGGTCATGTAGGTACGAACGGCATGTCGGCAATCAGAGATTACAACGAAGTTGTCAAGGAGTCCTTTTTCATGCCACTTTCAACAATCTCACTCCCCAACTACTCAACAATACCCATAGACTCCGTTGGACCAACGGCCCCAGTTGTACTATCACCCATCTGGTTGTGTGTTCACCCATCTAACCCAACTTCTAGAGATTTGAGTTGCATTTTTACCCGTCTGGTTGTATTTACACACATCTAGTTGTAGTTCGCCTCATTCTCGGGCTTAGGATTTAGGATTTAAGGAATGGTTTTGCATGGGGCTTACGGTTAGGGGGTTTAGGCACTCGAACCTACTTCGAACCACAGATCCTCGCGTCTGACCCCCGGAAAGAAACCGCCCGCACATCCTCACAGGGTTTAGGGTTTAGGGTTTTGGCGACCATTCTAGACAGCGAACAGCTACATTTCAGGGCTGGGTAGATTTTCATTATCTCCTGCTGGCCCCTGTATGATTGGATGAAAACACTTAACGTAAACCCTAACCCCTAAAATTCTGATTCTGAACCCTAAAACCCCCTAACCCTCTAAATCCTAAACCTTGGGGCGTTGGATTTTGCTTGGAGGAACACGAGACTCAATCTATCAGGGTTACAAGCGGCTCAGGGCTTAGGGTTTAGAATTTCGAGTTTGGGGTGTAGGATCTCGGTGTTAGGGTTTGGGAATTAGGGTTTAGGGTTTTCTCGGTGTTAGGGTTCAGGGTTATAGGTATCAACACACTTACTTCCCCAAGAAGCCAGGGAAATAACAGATTAAACTAAGCCTTTCAGACTACAGTTAAATTATAAGAACCCAAAAAGTTTAAAGGTTGGCTATTGGAGAACTAAGATACAATTTACTTGTTTACAACCCTGGTTACTAAATCCCATGGTTCAAGGTGCAGGGCAGAAACCCTAAACCCTAAACCTTGCGAAACCAGAGTTGCCTCGCTGATTTGCTGAGGACTGGCGAAGGCTGACGTACTAACTGTCGCTTACCCTTGAGCCGCAACGGTTTAGGGTTTAGGGTTTAGGGTTTATGTACCTTTAAGCCTCCTACAGGGCCTGAACAACTAGTGTGCTCCTTGCTGGACTCCCCTTAGAAGGTAAGGGGGACAAAACTCTAAACAAACCTCGAAAAAGGAACCGGCAAAAAAAATGCAGCTGTGTCGCTCCCAGCTCCCTCCCAGATTGTACTTCTAAGCCCTAAACCCCTAAACCCCAAGTAAAACCCAAACCGGAAGTAAACCCAAACCCTAAACCCTAAACCCCAAGTCAGCCCTAAAGAGCCCGAAGCCCAAGGCCTTGAATCCCCAAACCTGACGAATCCTCACGAAGCTTGGCCAACAAGTACGAGCTAGAACGAACAAGATCGAACAGCAAAAGCACCAAATGACGCCAACAAAACCGAAAAATGCAAAAATAACAAAAAAACGACTAGCAAAGCCTGTGGCAAACAGGTGCTGAGGTTCAGATTTAGGTTTGAGGGATTATGTTTGCATGCATGCACGTACGTACGTACGTATGTATGTATGTATGTAGGTATGTATGTATATCACATATATATATATAATAGTAAAAAATACTAATAACAATACTAATAGTAACAATACTAATAATAATAACAACAATAATAATAACAATAAAAGTAACAATAACAATAATAATAACAATAACAATAATAATAATAGATATGAAACCATGGTTCTTCTCGCTATCCGTGTCCTCGCCATGTTCCCAGAAGGCGGATTCCTACACACTGTTCAAGCCTTTTCTTCAACGGTCATCATTCCCTTCGGTTAAGAGAAACTACAGGTGGCGAGTTTACGGTATATAGGGCTTCTATAAGGCTTCTATAAGGTATATAGACCTTCTATAAGGCTCCTGGAACGGTAACTACCCACCTGAATATGTCCTAGATTTGGGGGTCATAGGCTAGAGTGTTGCAGAGAATTCTCAACCTCCAGGGGGCTTGGGGCTTGGGGTTTATGTAGAAGGATCAAAACCCCTCAACCCTAAACCCTCAACACCCTAAGCCCTAAACACCCTAAACCCTAAACCCCTAAACACGCCCTAAACTTTCCTCAACCCTAAACCCTAAACCCTAAACCCTAACTGTCGGCATGAAGCCCGCAAGGAGCCCCCTAGAGCTGCCGTAATGGTAAGCATGGAAACCCTTCACCCGAACCCTGGCTTTAGGGTTCAGAGTTTAGGGCT
>CAJNJA010012055.1:0-12976 GCA_905231915.1 Symbiodinium necroappetens | reverse complement strand
GCATCAATATTTGTTTGTTTTGTACCCGGCTCTGTATATATATATATATACATATATTTGTATATGTCTGTATGTATGTGTATATATATATATATAGATGGTAAACCCCCCCAGGACCAACTTCGGCCATGAATTTGCTCCTGCGTGTCTCTTCCTCGAAGAGCATACGAGCCGAGCACCCCGTAAAAAACCGGTATGCCTGGCATTCGTTTCCTTTGTCCGTAGCCTATGCGGGGCATACTACAGCACTCAAACGTTTCACTGCCATGTCTCTTATCTTTAATACGCACTCATGCTGCCTTTGCTGACCTGAATATGCTCTTTTTCGAGAGTTACGCATATGAGGCTATAACACACACGTATACCGACCACATCTCGTTCCTGAGTCTCTCTCAATCTTCCTGCCATGTATGCTGTACGCAGAAACATGTGGCCAAGTCTGTCATGGGTTGAAACCTAGCAATCAACAAATAGTTGTTTAACACTTATTCCTTGTGCAAGTTTAGGGAATGCTGACTTATGTACCATAATGAACAAACTTGCTTGATATCGAAATGCGACCAGATCACGCGAACATTTGACAGCAACTAATGCAATTAGGTGATACCTTTGTCTGCGTTTTCTTGATGACTACCACATATTGCTATATAGTTAAACAATCTTGACGAAGACAGTCTTTGACAGTTACATCTCGTCCAAATCGCTTCTTTATCCTCCTTCGTAAGGTTGGCCGCAATATTCATTTCAGTAGTGATCATTCATATTAGTTGCTTACAAACTGATTGATGTTGCACCTAACCACAAGAAAAAAACATGAAAAGGTCAGTGTGCTAGTTGCATGCGGGCAATACTTTTTCGGTGTTCAGCCGATGTTCGCTCGATAATACTAGAGCTAGTCAATAGCTGTGAGATTTGTGGTTCAGGTACGGTATGTTTAGCTTAGATTGTGCGTTTCTTGCGTGACGATCTAGCATCTACGACCACTTTGTTATTTCATTGTTTTTCAACCTCAAGATAAAACGGGCTGCTAGTTAGCCAACACCCATCATGTGTCACTCTTCACATGTCTACTGGGCCTTGAGCAACTCAAACCTGTTCCGTAAACATCCATGACATACATATTGCTATATACTACATCAATATTAACTGCATACCGATCAGATTTGGGCGAAAATTGCGTGCATGTACTTATATTGAAGACTAGCTTACTGTTAAGGCAGTATTTTTCAAGCGCCAACCATCTCTGTAAATGGTTGAAGATTAGCACGCGAACTGTTTAAGTAAATATAGATTGAAAGCTGACTGTACTTAGAGGCAACAGCTCGTAAATGTTTGGTACACATATGCGGTCTGATCACTAAGTCAATAAACTCCTTTCGGATAACCGACATTCTCAAGAGCTAGCTGAACATGTGTGGAAATGTTCTTCAAACATCGCGCAAGCAAGAGTACATAGGTTGTGACTGATCACTACTTGTGCATGTTGAGCGTTAACTCGTCCATGACTCTAAGTTTCGCACTATCTAAGTGCTTGTTCCCCTCTGCCAATTCATCTGCGGCATTCACGCAAAACTTAGATCATATCAACCCCTCATTGCAATGAAAACTTCTACAACATCAGGTATTTGTGCAATTGCTAATTCGATCGACCGTGCGCGTCGTGCTGCGGTCCCTGCCTGCTGCAATCGAAGTGATTCGTACTAGAATTTCCTAAGCTTTAGTCGCACAAATTGCTTGACTTCTGCAAAGCCATCCTCCATGTGCGAGAATGCCCTTTTTGTGAATCTAGTTTCCCTAATTCCCTGTATTCCTTAATCGTATGCACCACACGTGGAATTTCATAATTCCCCAAACTGCCTATATTCCCTCATCCTCTGCACCACGAGCAGAAATCCATAACTTCCCAAATCGCGTCACAGCATACCTCCATGAGTGAGAATGTCTAAATCCCTAATCCCCTAAACTCCTTAAACTCCAAAATTCCCTAACTTCCTGAGAATTGTCTTATTTCCTCCCCCAGGTCCTGGTTTTAGGGATTTCCCAATTGCCATATATTCTCGAAATTTATCTATATTCCAGTTTTCCTCCACCTCGATAGGGATTATGGAATTTGAGGGTTTTGGAGAAGTAGCGGTAATCACCAAATCCGGGACATGGCGGTATAGATTAGGGAATGAAAAGTTTCAGAAACTTGCTATGAAAGTTCGGTCCCTACGTACGTATGTGTGCATGCCTACGTACATACATCCATATAACCCATACATGCTATACATGTTTGGCTATCTGTTTTCTAGCTGCTCATCTTTTTATTTAGCTAGCTGTTTGATTTTTGCTTGTTGGTCTATAAATTTGTTTGATCTATTCTTATTTGTATTTGTAGAGTACCTTGTATCCGCGGGTTGAGCGGTACCTACTTGATCGAGGCTGCGAAGATTCGAAACTCGACAGAAGCTACGAATCTGCAGAGCCGAAGCTGACCGTGTCAGGGCCTGACACCAGTGTCACAAGTGACGTGGCTCAGGCCCAGGCGCGCCCCCCCTGAACAACAGACTCTAAAAGCTCTAAACCTAAAAGACCTACTGAACCCTGAAACCATTCTAAACTAAACCCTATCCATGAATTCTCGTGTCAGGCCTGACACAAGTGTTGTCTCCTAACGCGCAAGCCCCTTTCTCGTGATGCGTGTGTCCGGCCTGGCACCGCAGCTTCGCAGCTTTCGCAGGTTCCCCCCCTCTCGCGCGCCCCCGAGGCCCACAATATGTTTACATGTAGTACTACCTGCATGCACACCTGTCAGCTATCCGTTTCTCTCGCTGGCTCTCGCTCTCCGACACCGCTGTCCAGACTCTGGCCCTAATACTCCTTCTCCAAGGCGGCCAAATCCTCGCGCGCCTCCGAGAACTCACCCTCCTCCATACCTGCCCAAGAACAGCTGCTCATACACACCGAGCGGACATAAGATCAACCGTAGCGAACACAGCCGCTCGTTCCTGTAACCGACCGCGAAGTGCGGGGCCTTCACCAACGTAGTGGTGCACGAAGGCTCGCTTCCTCGGTGAAACTCCATGCGTTACAATCGGGATTCGCAAAAAGGGGTTAAGCTTTCTCGACAGGGTGTGCTTTCCAAGTTTGGTTGCCAGCCTTGGAGCGGCTTGGCCGAACGGGGCTCGCAAGAGGATGCTGCAAAAGGGTCTAGCGCCTGTAGGGCTATTTAGCGGTTCAGTCGAGTCGAACCGAACAGCACCGAGCACAGACACAAAATGGACCTTCAGCCACAACATGTCGTTGGCAGTTGTGCGGAAAGGGCCCCAACCTCTCACGGCAAACACTTCCCGGCAATGTTGAAGCTTGAACACTGAAGGGTTGAGGGGAGCCAGAACGGTTACCATGCTGAAGCATCAAGGCACGAGTACATGAGGTCGAACTTGTGGTCGATGCGAGAGAAGACTTCCTGGAGTGATGGATCCGTTGTTGGTTAAACCTCAAGAGCTTCGGGCTGCGGGTTCTGGACCAGGGAAACTCACTTGGTCCAGATCGTGTAGCAGATTGCCAGGCACGCTGGGACGATCTGCCGAGGCCGGTTGCATGGATTGGCGGAACCAAAAAGCTCCCAAGCCTGAAAGCACAAATTCAAAACGCCGTCACGCTGCGGCGATGGCCGTGGAGTTGGAGATCATGCAGCAAGCGCGCATGACCTTTGCCAAGTCGCCACCTTGCCACGGCGGCACTTTTAAATCTGACTCTGGACCATCGCAACCGCGGACAACGGGCCGAACATTCTAAACTGAACGGTAATTATATAGACATATAGATGCCCACCCCATCTGGCTACGGTTCAGGCTTCCGGCTCAAGGAAAAAGGTTTTTCTCAACGCCGCTCCCAGCTCGATGCCTCGAGCCCTGACCTTCAAAACAGGCGAACCGTCGAGCTTCACCTCCCTGAACCCCTGAACCCGAAACCTGACTGCCATACCTTTGAATCTCCATTCTTAAACTCATTGAACCGGCCCACCCTGAACCACGGCCAGATAGAGCTTCCTCCTCCCATGCACGAACCGTGCCTGGGACCACGGTGGGTGGCTGGTAGTTGATGCCACACTTGAAGCCCGTCGGGCACCAGTCCTCAAACAACTCCGGCTCAGATGGGCAAAGAACTTTAGGTATGATTCACCCAAGTTGTTTACAAACACAGCCGCATGCAACAATCAGCACGAAATCGAAGATGCGAAGACAGGGGAACGAGTCAAATTTATGTGAAAAGGTGGTGAGCTTAAGATGCTGGGAGAGTATGGCACAAGGCGCAGGCAGGTATCGCCCCGATGTCAAATCAGCTAGCTTCATCATGGACCATCCGAGTGTGTCAATCTCTGTCAAGGACAATGGCCCTGCACGCAGCTCATCTAGAGTGCAACGGAGGATCCACGAATTGGATGGTGCGCTTGGTCTTGATGGTGGCCACGGCCGCATTCACATCCTTTGGCACAACATCGCCGCCTGGGCAGTCAGAATATGTCAAAACGCTCCTGCTTGCACATCGTTGCACCCTTCTCCGTTCAGTCCCCTGCACATCTCTAAACCTGAATCCGCAGCTGGACATTGCCGGGCACCCGGGCGGTACATCATGCAGCAGGCCATGTACTTCCCGTGCCGAGGATCACACCTGATTATCATTTAGTTGTAGCTGCAGTGCGTGCAAGAAAAATCATACCTGACTGCGTCAGGTCGTCATCGGAAGAGCACCTTCCGGTCTGTCGACTGCCAATTGACCGATAGCACCCAGGTCAAAACCAAAGCAGCCTAAAGCAAAATCAAGCAGGAAGAAATGAGAATCGGTAGTTAGTCTACATGCAATCTGTTGCAGGCCATACAATACAACAACCCGAGCCCAAAAAGCCTTAGTCGCACTTTTAGATTGAGCTGAGAGTTTCGGATGGAGGGCTCCGGTTTCGGAGGCAGCTTTGGATTGAGGCCTTTTAAGAGTTTCGCGGGTTCAGGCCTAAGAATTCAAGACTCTGGTTCTATATCTAGCTGCCTAGCATCTAGAATTTCCGATGCCTTCGAGAGTTGTTGGGCTCAGGATAAAGGGGTTTGAGCTCCATATCCATGCGCAGTGCTTCGCGCTTGGAAGCTCGACGCCACTGATTTTCCCCTTCCTGCACTACAGCATGCCAAGGAAGTGCAGTGAAGGATCATATCGAATCATATCTGATTATTTAGTTATTATTTCGTTGTAGCTGCAACAACCTATCTCTCGCCGATGCGGGGGTTGGAAGCAACGTATCAGGGCCAGGAGGGCGCCCAATCTAGGGTGTTGCATGAAAAGGACCTGCCTCACAGAGCAGTGACATCGCATGATGATGATTGGATGTCACCCCGAAGTGGCAGGTAGTATCAGATGTTGTCCACATGTGGTGTTAGC
Organism: Symbiodinium necroappetens; assembly: GCA_905231915.1. Lineage (NCBI taxonomy): Eukaryota > Dinophyceae > Suessiales > Symbiodiniaceae > Symbiodinium > Symbiodinium necroappetens. The sequence goes on along the minus strand of CAJNJA010012055.1, from coordinate 7,558 downwards.
CATTGAGGTCCTAAAGCCTTCCAGCACAAAATCCCCACAGGCCAACTAGGGCTGGCACTTCACCATCATAGAAGCCGGCTCGAAAACNNGCCTTCTCGGCAGAGATGACCGGAGCATAGGACGTGAGCATGAAGTGGATGCGCGGGTACGGCACCAGGTTCGTCTGGAACTCCGTGATGTCCACGTTCAAGGCTCCGTCGAAGCGCAGACTGGCCGTGAGAGAGCTGATGATCTGGGCGATCAGACGATTCAGGTTGGTGTACGTGGGACGCTCGATGTCCAGGTTCCTGCACGTCACGCAGGTCCAGGTCACCCACGCACAAAACATGGATGCAAGCATAGTTAAATGCGGTGTATCAGGATCCGACGAACACCATCCCCTGAGCTCTAAGCATGCGTACAACACACGCATGATCCACGCCGAACCCACGCCGAGGATCCTGCGGCAAATGTCGTACAAGGCCTCGTTGTCGTACATGATCGTCACATCCGTATGCTCCAACAGGGAGTGGACACATAACACCTTGGCGGGAATCTCGCTGTCGGCTGCCGGGAGGGAATGCAAAGGAAACATCCCAGAATGAGCTTAGAGAATGGAATGCAAAGCCGAGTCTCTGTGTTGTACGGCTCGACGACTGCTGTTGCCACCTGCGGGCAGCACCACACCGTGAAAGAGATCTTGCTCTTCTTGCCGTAGTCCACGGACAAGCGCTCCAGCATGAGGCAACCCAGGCCAGAGCCCGTTCCTCCACCGCAGGCCTCGCGACTTGGGCTTCACAGCCCCAGGCAGCGGTCACGAAATACAATCCAAGTGGCGTTGTAGACGCAAAATCCCTGTAGCCCGGTGCCTGGAGTATAGAATCTGGCGACTGCATTCAGCACGGTTCGGTTCGAGGCCTCATGCCGGTACCACTCCGATACCCCTCTGAAAGTACCGAGTCGCAGTTGTCGGCCAGCTTGCGGATCCTGCCATGGGATGTGCAGCTACATTTAGCAGCAATGCACAGCAATGCAAACCGCCAAACCAAACCCCCCTCTCCACATGAGTCAACACAATACAAACAAGCGAGATAGCTGTGTCACACAACAATCCCCACGCCATCAACGATAAGCTTTGTCCTGTCAAGAACCAAATCCACGATTTCCTTGCCGATCGTATAGTGGCCGCGTGCGAAATTGTTCGCCTCTTTATCTTCAAGATGGACACACAGCAAGATAAAAGCAGTGGGGGGCTTGGTACAGGGTATGCCAAGTAACAGCATCTTCCTTGCCAGAGATCAGCTGCTCTGGATGGAACAGCTGACGGTAAGTTCCTGTGCGAACTTCGTCCACGACGGTCGGCTCAAGATCCTTAGCTGTTATTATTTTGTTGTAAATGCGCCATCCGGGCTGGTGGGATGGACGCAAGAAGCCATTATGGCTGGCCAAAATGGCCCGAATGTGGCAGGACCCGCACGTAGTCCAAGCGTTTCGGTTTTACTAAGTCCACTAAGCAGGTACGCACTGCAAAGGCACCCTGGCAACCTTGCGGCGATTCATATTGTGTGCAGGGCGGCATGAACAGATGAACTCTCCCCGTGCGAATTCCACGGAATCTCACAACTACAAGCCGTCGCAAGTAGCCAAAACGCTGGAGGTCAACTAAGCGCAAGTCCACCATGACGCAGCGAGGGACGTGCTTTCCAGCACCCGTTTCGGAGAAGAAAGTGTTAAATGCATCCTCGCGGGGTGGCTGCATTCAGCATGCTTCTGCTGATGCTTGCCTACCATGGTGATCCCTGAAGAGCAAAGCTTCTTGCCCTTAACAAAACTTGTCACCACAAGCAAGGGGCATCTCCACCGCCGATGGTCTTGTCCTTAGCTTGTTGCTCTAATGTCCAACTTCAATATATCATCCTCGCACGTTGCACTACAACTACTTGCGCCTCTGAAGCCTGCGGGCGAGCGTCGCTGGGCATCTGGCCATCCGGCTGGATGCCATGCTCGAGGCAGAAGAGCTCCCAGCAGGCGTTTCCGATCTGCACGCCACCCTGAAATTTTAGGCAAGCACGTTTTCCCTTTGACATATGTCGAGGAGACTTCAGAATTCACACAAGATTCGAAGTCTGCCTGCGGGCCTGGCCGATGTGGATGCAGATGGCCTCACGCATGGCTGCGACGTGAGGGGCGTAGAAGTCGCAAAAGAGTTGATCGCAAAGAGCACCAATGGAAGGTGACGGGGGCACACCGCGCGATGTAGCGGCCTTGATCACCAATCCTCGAGCCGAAATGTCAAGGTTCAGGCTGCGAAGCTCGGCAGCCCCTTCGGAGGTCACTTCAGCTCCAGCCTTCAAAACAGAATGGCTTAAACTCAACCTGGCAGGTCGATCCATCCTGTGAGGACAACATAGCCTCGAGAACGCCCCTTCTGGCACCAAGGTCAGGACTAAACGCTCATCCAGGGAGGGCGGAAAGTGCCAAAAGCTGCAGCGATCCTGGGGCTTTTTGCAGTGGCCGGGCTTCGCAATCAACAGTCACTGGATTGAGGCTGTTTCGCCAGAGGTTGGGGAGCTCGATGCTCTTCTGCGGGATGGCATTCCCGTGGTTCCCAGACTCTCCGGGTTCAGGGCTGGCCACCAGATTTCAGGACTGCCTCGTTGTAAGACCCCGGAACCGCAGCACCCTGGGAGTACCAAGGCACATGTAAACGCCCTCAGAAGCTGAGCATGTCTTCTGATTCAAAGCTGTGAATCAGTGAACTCGAAATGGAAACAACCCAAGCCGAACCGATAACGTTGTAACCGACAACCCGTTTAAAAAGACAGTCGAGGCTCCACTTGAGCTTTGGGAGTGGGAACCGGGACGAAGGACGCATTGACGTAACCTCGGGTGGGCTCTGTCTCTTGCTTCGTGTTGGAGGGGGTGGTCCAGGGCTTAAGCTTTCGGGCTTAAGGTCAGTTCAAGAAATTCTCCTCGAAACCTTCTGTTGGCTTTAAGGATTTAAAGTCTTGGAGCCTGAGACGTGCGGCTAGAAGGAGTTGTTGGATCATGTTGACTTCGGCGACTGCACACAATATTTCGGCCACGAACGCACACTCTCATGAGCTTCTAGACGAGAGTACTGAGTACTGCAATGCTCATGACAGACCCTAGCATTTCCCACAAGCACTGCTGCCATGTAAGAGTAGAAAAATTCCCGGACTGCACCACTGGCACGGCAACGACAAGATCCGAGCCTTCTGGGGCTTCGGGTCTTTCGGCTGATGCCTCCGTCCAGACCATGCAGTCAAGAGGCAGCAGTCGCCACCTCAGTCACAACCGGGTCTGTTGAAGCAGCAACAAGATTTGGGGCTAGCGTTTAGAGTGTATGGCTTGGCGAACGTCATGGGCGGAGGCCAGATCAATCACCCTTCAGTGCTTTAAAACCCTCAGCGAAGAGAAACCCAAAGCCCTCCAGGGCCACGGGCTATAGACTCAAAAGGATTTTTCGCAACGCGACTAAACGTATCCCTTCCAGTTTCAGCGCAGTCGACGTGCTCTTAAGCCGCAAGCAACCTCCCTCATTTCTGAATTCTCGGGCTTGAGGCAGGACCATCCGCAGTTCTTCCGCGAGGCCTCGGCTTGCCATGTCGAGATGTGTGCAGTCGGCTTGGCACTGGTCTGCAGCGGGTCTACGGGCTCCGGTTCAAGACTCGCAGCTGCTTGGTTTGGGGGTTTGCGTCCGCGGGGGGGTGGGGGTATTGGACCAGAAAGGTCCCATGCTTGCACCTGGCCCTGCACGGCTGACAAACACCGAACAGCTATGCCCGAAGTACCGTCGAGCTGCACACTGCAGCCTGTCATCGCACATGCCCCAAAGTCGCGCATTGCCCTCCATTTTTCGAAGGACCGTGCCTCAGCTTGTCACCGCATGCAACTACGAACAGCCACAACCGCAAAAGCAGCACCTTGTCCGGGATAGCCAGTCCCAATCATTGCACGAATTCCCCTGAACCTTCGAAATTTCAATTTCGTAGTACTTAGCATGTCAATGTGACCCGCAGCAGCACCAACGCTTTCCAGCACAGCTCAGTTCAGCTTGTCAACTCCTAGTGTCTATAGGTCTTTCAGGCGCGTGAATCAAGCACCTTTAAAGAACGAAAACCAGGAACATGATACCAAACTTCAATACTACCAGGCTAAGCGTCTTAAATGGTAATGTAGAGCCCTGTGTACATGCCCCCTTTGCTCAAGGGTCTTCATGTTCGGATCTCGATGAGAAGCCCTTTTGAGGGCCGGTGGTTTGCTAATCAGGGGTCTACATTAAGGTTTGGGTCTTTCTTCGCAGTGTTGGGATTGCTGCGCGATTGGCACGGTTCTGCTCAAGAGAAGCGCAGCTGCACAGAACACACCTTGCCTAACCTTACAACCGTCGTGTGGTTTAGCTCTGTGCTTGTTTCAGTTGTGTTTCTTGTGTATTAACTTAACTGATGGTACGTGACGAACGACTTAGGTTAAATCCCTGTCAGGTAGACACTTCTTCCAGGCCCAAACACCTAACGCCCCTGAGCTCTTCCAGCTGTGCCGTCAAACCCAGAAGTAGAAGATTCCTCCGGATCCGTTTAGGTGCCATTCCCTGGAAACCTCAGATCGGGAATCCTGGCTTTGTCCCTACAAGTTCGCGATGCGATGGAATGTCAAACATGCAAGCCCCTCTGCGTTGTCTCGGTTGGCCTCGCGACTCCCTTCATGTTGCAAGTAAGCCAGCCGCTTTAGCCAGATCGCGTATCCAAGAATGAGGGATTCAAGGCCAAAGCAGTGCGGTGACTACAAGAATGAATGCTTCAGTGACCTGGAAACCGCCCACGCCGAAGCCTGAGCCCAAAGCCTAAAGCCCGATCCATCCCAACCCATATAACCCATCTCATCGAAGCCTCACATGTGATTGCAAAGCAGGGCCAGTTCGGATAGTTCGGGTTCTGACCGTTCGGGCGGCAGCCTGCTTAACTTCTTCAGCTGCGGGGCAGTCGGGCGGATTCTCGACCACGCCGTGGAAGCCTAAGGCCGCAGGAGGCACCCTGAGCCGGGAAGGCCGAAACAAATACCCGAACCCCAAACGGTAGCAGCGTGAGCGACTGTGTCACAAAAACACGAGGAAGGCGGGTTTTCTTCTTCGAACCGGCTCAGGAGCGTGCCCACCGCATGAGCAATCAGGTTCTCGATATTAGAACCGCCTGCCTTCGAGATGCGAAGGAACTTACACTAGGCATGTAGAGTTTACAAGGGCGCCGAGCACTGAGGAGAAGCACATACAGTTGCAGTAGGCATCGAAAGACTGACGCTGGATCGTCGGCATGAGTCGTGGTTGCAATAGTGCAATAGTCATGGTCCGTCGTCCTCGGCAGCGGCAGCATCGTGGTCTTCGTCGGAGGAGGAGGAAGGGAGACGGGGGGGGGGGGGGGGAGGAGTGGGAGTAGGAGCAGGAGCCGAAGTAGCAGTAGCAGTAGCAGTCGCAGCGGCAGTCGCAGTCGCAGTTGCAGCAGCGGCAGCAGCAGCAGCAGCAGCAGCAGCAGCAGGGTCAGGAGTAGGAGTAGGAGTCAGAGCAGGAGCAGGAGTAGGAGTAGGAAGAAGGAGGAGAAGAAGGCGTCGTCGTGCTAGCAGCAGCAGCATGAGTCAGAGACTGGAAGTCGTCGTCATACACAAGGAGGAACGACGTGTAGCAGTAGCAGTGGTGACAAGGGCATCCATCCTTGACCCTTATCAATGGTTCGGCCAAGCTCTAGCTCGAAGCACTGAATCCCGAACTATCAACTTATTGACCTTTTTGCGCGTGACGGAGCACCTAGTCTGTCCGAAAGTCCTGCCACTCAAGAAGTCTCACAGCCCGTGAAAAGGGCCCTGTGGCCTTCGGGATGTGGATGAAAGACAGGCACGGCTTCTGCGGCGCGCGTGGTGGGAGTTGCAACGCCGACGCACTGTCCTTGGAGGAGCGCTGTATCCCCTGCAGACACGGGCACTCAAAGATGCACCGTACCACGATTAAAACTCCATGAGCCGTGCACAGAGATCCTCAGGCCAGATGTATAGATGTATGAAACACCTAAGAAGTGATTTGATGTTGTTACTGATGTCAGTGCTAAGACAGGATATGAGGCCCTGCATATGCCCAAATGCATTTGCCTGACCACTGAGAAAATTCCGTAGGTGCATTCATGCCCGCGCAAGGCCTAGAACATCCTAAATGTCCTACCTCAATCAGGGCAAATTGTGAGGATGATGGGCGACCAACTTTGGACACTTGAACGAAACAGCTTGAAGCCGAGCCGCTGTGTCGGAGCCGGCATGGCAGGTCGGGGACCCGGATGCCTGGAAGCAGTGCACGTCCCGACCCCTCGAAAACGCTCATGCCTGGGTAAACAGCATTCAATGGCGGCAACCTTTTTCCTTCCTGTCCCAAAGTCTTGAAATTCGACAGCGGCAGCCTAAGTAACGTAAACCTAAGCCTGGAAGCCAAACGTAAGTTCAAGTCACTAGCGTCCAGCAGCCCAGCCCCAGAGGAGTCGCAAGCCGCCACATCGGCTCATGCAGGATTCGGTATCGAAAGCTAGCATGCAGGGGTCAGGCCCTTCAGGGCTGCAAAAAACCTAAAAGTGCCGGAATAAGCTTGGCGAGTCATCTGTACTCGCAATGAGCCTTGGCTTGTGCGTCTCAGGCACAGTTGCCACGGTCACTGCCTCGTCTGTTCATCGTTGCTCACGTTGTTTTGACGGCCCTGTCGATCGATACAGTAGCTGCTGATAGCTGCTACTAGAAGGTGCCTTGCATGCTAAAGTTGATTTGACCCAGGTGCCTGCCGTGCAGTTGAGGACGAAGATACTGCAGATCAGAGTGCGAGAACAGGCATGACAAGATGCACCGGTAATCCAACTCCTTCGTTTGCCCCTACTCATGCTCCAGTACATCGCATATAGTGTTGAAGTCTCGGTGTGGTAAGCTGTTCTTGCTCTGTCATGGGCCCTCGCAACTTCTGCTGCCATCGACCAGGAATACAGGGGTGGATGTGTCCCTCGGCAATCCGCACCTCCTGCTCTTGGGCACAGCGCAGAGCCTCTATGCCAATGCCGCGAAAGCCTGAAACCACAGCCGTCAGTCCTTCGGGTTTGCACATGTTACATGTTAGATGCTGTCTGCTGCCCATCGTGGGCACCGCTGATTCTGGTTCATCCAAGAACGTTCTCCTTTTCTCACATCAGAGGCCGATCGCTGATGCTCTGGTCCGAAACTCCGCGACCTGCTCCGGGTGACAACGGAACGTTCAGAGCTCGACTGGAAGTAACCCTCGAGTGAGATTTAACCCCATGCGAAACAGAGAGCAATGGTAAAAGGTCCAAGGTCAGCTCACAGGGCAAAGCAAGCCGCATCAAACCTAAAGCTCCATCCTCCACAACACTACAGCTGCCGCGACCGGCTGCGGAACACCACCGGCTCACGGGTGTCACTGTTGCTACTGTTTCTGCTGCTGCTGGTACTACTAACTTCTGCTGCTGCTGCTGCTGCTGCTGCCGCCACCGCTGCACAAACTACTACTACTACTACTACT
>CAJNJA010012054.1:0-13328 GCA_905231915.1 Symbiodinium necroappetens | reverse complement strand
GGCCCCGGACCCGAGAGCATATATATATATCCTGCATTACCTCAAGGACCCTAAACTATGGAAACCCTAAACCCTAAACCCTAAACCCTGAACCCTGAACCCTAAACCCCATAAACCCTAAACCCTAAACCCTGAACCCTAAACCCCCTAAACCCTAAACCCTAGACTCTGGGCATTATGGTATATTTCCTTACCCTTAGCATCAAAATAGCCCAAAAGCCTTATATAATATGAGTCCTTGGATGCTAAGGGTTAGTATGGGGTAAGGGGGGATGTTTTTATCATCAGCCGCAACTGCTACTATCGAACCCATGTTCATCCTCAGAGTTCCTTATAACCCTAAGGGTCCGTCCAAGTACCCCATAATCGTGTACTCTCCCAAATATTAACCCTATAAGGCTCCAAGGACTCATATTTTAAGGCATTTTGGGCCCACAGACCCTATAACATTCGGCTTTTGGGCTATTTTTGATGCTAGGGGTTAACCTAGATGAGTATGATCCGCAACCAAAGTACCGGATCTATTATTAATGTGTCCTTTGGACCCGTAGGGCAATCGTGATACTATACAATACCTTATCGCCCTATTGCCTCTAGTTACCCAGGCCCCTACATTACCTCTGCTGCCACTGCCACAGCAGCTGCTTCTATCATGACGACGCGACGACGACTACAGCTGCTGCTAGTTGCTGTCACTACATGTGACTATTACCTTAAGGCTCAAACTAGCCCAAAAGCCTCCTGTGACTCTTACCTTCAGGCTCAAAATAGCCCAAAAGCCTCCTGTAGTATGGTCTTTGGGCCCAAAAGCCTTAAAATATGAGTCCTTAGAGCCTAAGGGTTCCCTGATAAACCCTATAAACCCTATAGATAAACCCCTAAACCCTAAAGCCTAAGCCGTGTAAACCCTAGAATATATGAGTCCTTAGAGCCGAAGGGTTAATTCTGGCGACTTTGCAACGAGAGAGGTCGGCTCATTGTCAGCTCAGCACCCAAACTCGAAGCCTGCACCTCATCGGATACCGTAAGCCACAAGCGGTCTAGGGTTTAGGGTCTAGGGTCTAGGGTTTAGGGTTTAGGGTTCAGGGTTTAGGGTTTAGGGTGTAGGGATATTTATAGACGTGCAAAGGGACAAAGTTATTGTAGTAATACCTGGTAGCTTGCATGTATGCCTATAAAGCCATAGCGTACTTAGCTGGTCATGAAAAAGAGATGCATCCCTCAATTCCTCACCTGCCCCAAGCCATCTCTCAGTTGTATGATAGGGGTCGGATAATTATACTCCAGATCCTTGTTCTGAAGCAGTCAGGCCCTGTAACACCCTACAATGACATACTCTAAACCACCAAAACATATTGTAATTGTTTAAGGCGCCTGGAGCTGGCAGGATTCAGCCGTTGGGCCCAGGAATCCTCAGCCGCAAAGTCTAGAGTCCTGGACTCTAAGCCTTATGTCCTACACCCTAAACCTTCGACACTAAACCCCAAACCCAACCCTAGACCCTTTCATCCTCAATCCCAACATCCATAATAATCGAGTATGCAACCTTTAACCTTGTTTGGTGTATTATAATCCCTAGACCATCCGCCTCAAAGCTTAGCCGTTGGTTGCCTAGGATACTGGACATACGGTTGATGATATAAATCCTGCATTACCCCATAATGAGGACTATGCCATAATTCCCATAGTTTAGGGTCCCCTAACCCCCCAGGTACCTACTATATAGGGTACCAGAGCCCCTAGGGCCCTGTATAGTAGGTACCTGGGGGGTTAGGGGTCCTTTAGAAGGTTTTGCAGGATTTATATCATCAATTGGAGGAACCCAAGGGGCCCTAAGTACCTGTACGGGTTATGGGGGGATACTTACACAAACCGTAATGCTGTTGATGATATACGTAAATCCTGCATTACCTTAAGGACCCTAAACTATGGCAATTATGGTATATGCCTTATTGCGGGGCAATGCAGGATGTATACCATCAACCGTAGTAATTCCTATTACAGAAACCCTACCCCTTAGCATCAAAATAGCCCAACAGCCTTATAGAATCGGGTCTTTGGTCCCAAAAGCCGAAAAAATGAGGGTAAGGGTACTTTTTACTATATAGGTACCTTAGGCCCCTTTGGGACATTCTCTCCCTAAACCCTAAACTCTAAACCCTAAACCCTAAACCCTAAACCCGAGCGAGAAGCTGAAGTGCGCTTGACATCTTCAGGAGACGAGCGGTCAGCCTGTGCGTTCGGCACTCAGCGATCGGGAGGTTTAGGGCTTAGGGTTTAGGGCTTAGGGTTTAGGGTTTAGGGCTTATGGGCTTCGGGATTTCGGATGTAGGTTTGGGCTAGTTCAGCAAGTTTCCTGTAGGGTTTCAGCGTTCCCTATACCCTATACCCTATACCCTAAACCCTAAACCCAAACCCAAACCCCTAAACCCTAAACCCCTAAACCCTAAACCGGCACTCAATGATGATCGCGAGGTTTAGGGTTTAGACTTTCGGGTTTCTGGCGCAGGTCGGGGTGTTGAGAGTTTCTGTTCTCGCGCTTAGCATCAAAGTAGCCCAAACAGCCTTACATAGATCGGGTTTTTTGGCCCAAAAGCCTTAAACTATGAGTCCTTTGAGGGTAAGGGCTAGCTATGATCAGGAGGTTTAGGGTTTTAAGCTTTCGGGTTCAGGAGGATGTACTTTCGATGTTGTGCGTCTGGCGCTCAGCTAATCGTTATGGAGCATTCAGCTTTCGCGTATCGCATTTCTTGCAGGATGAGCTTCAGGGGGTGGAGAGCTCGGATTTAGGGTTTTAGGGTTTAGGGTTTCTGAATTTCTTGAAATGCTTGACACTACACCATTCAGCGCAATCAGCATCGGCTTCCTGGCAAAATCAACAGATAATCCTAAGCCCTTAAACCCAAAACCCCAAACCCACACTACTACGCAGACAACCCCCAAACCCTAGCCTGACTTACACAAGCCCAAAAGGCACCCTTGAAGTAGTCATAACACCCTAAACCCGACACGAGCGATTTGAGTCCCTTGCTCAGGATTTAGGGTTTAGGGCTACGCAGGATTATCGAGGTGAGCGCCCTTTAACTAACGGAGCTCTTAGAGGAACCTTTAAAGAAACCCGTAAAGGAATCCTTATTCTAGCTGCCCTACACCTCAACTCCTGTAAAGGCAGGCATTACTCTGGGTTGTCTGAGTCTAAGACATTTTCAGGTGGGTAGTTACCGTCATAGGAGCCTTATAGAAGGTCTATATATAGAAGCTTTATAGAAGCCCTATATACCCTAAACTCCCCACCTGCAAACCCTAAACCCTAAACCCTGAAACCCTAAACCCTAAACCCTAAAACCCAAACCCCTAAACCCTAAAACCCTAACCCCTAAACCCTAAAACCCTAAAATCCCCACCTGTAGTTTCCTTTAGCTGGGTGGAGGCATCGTGGCACTGTCTGCCACCTTGCCAAACTACCAGGCCGGCTCGTGCAACAGGCTTCTTAGGGTTTAGGGTTTAGTGTGGCTTCTTAGGGTTTGGGGTTTAGGGTTGTGTTTAGGGCTTAGGTGGCTTCTTAGGGTTTAGGGTTTAGTTTAGGGTGGCTTCTTAGGGTTTAGGGTTTAGGGTGGCTTCTTAGGGATGCCTCCCGCATAGTATAGGAGCTCTTAGCTAGGGCCAGAATCCTACTCCCTCACCCTAAACCCCTAAACCGCGCCATTAAGGCCTTCCTACAAAAGGCCTTAGTGCTTAATGCTTGAACTCTCCCTGCCCCTAAACCCTAATCCTAAGCCTTACATACTTGAACCCAAATTTAAACCCAAAGGCCCTAAGGACTTATAGTTTAAGGCTTTTGGGCCCAAAGACCATACTACATGAGGCTTTTGGGCTATTTTGAGCCTTAGGGTTAAGTCCTATAAACCCTAAGCCCTAAACCCCAAGCCCTGTACCTTAAACCTGAAGCCCAAAGCCCTATAGCTGAACCCAAAGTTAAACCCAAAGGCTCTAAGGACTTATACCCTAGACCCTAAACCTTAAACCCTAAACCTTAAACCCTAAACCGTAAACCCTTAGGGAAATGCATCTGCATGGCTCCAGGCCCTCAGGGGGCGATGCGTCGAAGACTTGCTTGACCTTGGTTTCGGGTTTAGGGTTTAGGGTTTCGGGTATTACTTTCAAAGTTTTTTTATATAATTAATGGGTTTACATAAGGTTTAGGGCTCGGGTCATATTTCACCAACCGTCAGGTTCAAAATAGCCCGAACTCCTCTAATCATATGGTTTTGTGGCCCAAAAGCCTAAAATGTTAGTCCTTAGAGCCTTTGGGTTGGGTTTCTTTTTGGGTTTACGCACACGTCAGTGGCGGACAGACCTGCAGCTGCGTGCTCTCCAAACGAGATCTAGGGTTCAGAGTTTAGGGCCTAGGGTCGTAACCATTCTAGCGGGTTTAGGGTTTAGGGAGCAACTTTTCCTACACTTCTTAGCAGTATGGGACAGGTCTAGATGAAAACCCGAAAGTCTGTACCCATAGGCCCCTAAGTAGTTCCTTTTTGGGATTATAGGATTCTACATATAAACCATAAAAGATTTTTTTAGGGGCCTATGGGTAAGGGAGAAGTGAACAAAGCTTCCACATACCCCTAATTCTCCTCGGCCTTTAAGGCCCTCGAGGAGATGAAGACGTGGCGTATTCCCATTGCAAGGTGCTAGGTTACTCTGGAGGCCTTACCCATAGGCCCCTAAGTAGTCCTTTTTATGGTTTATATTTAGAATCCTATAAGGTAAACCCAAAAAGGAACTACTTAGGGGCCTATGGGTAATCATGAGAATAGGGCTTGGGGTATACTGTACGAAAACTGCAACGAGGTCCCCTGGGAAACAGCAATAAGAACTAGTTACTAATCACTAGTGAAGTTTCTTATTGGAAGTATGACTGCATAATATGCAGCCCAAACCTTAATCTAATTAGCAAGCTCGCTGCATTGCCCCACACAGCCGTTGAATGACTCTGGACGCCAGGATGTCGCGTCCTTCTTACGGGTGGAAGGTGAGCCCGGTCCTCAGGGAATACCGAAACGGTTTAGGGTTTCAGGGTTTACCCATGGCCCCCTGAAAAGTTCTTTTTTTATGGCTTATATTTAGAATCCTATAAGGTAATCCCCAAAAAGGAACTACTTAGGGGCCTAGGGGTAGGCTTCCAAACGCTAAACCGACCCACACGATTGAAGCAGATACTGGGAAACCTGGGATTTACCCTAAACCCTAAGCCCTAAACTCTAAACCCTAAACCTTAAACCCTAACCCCTAAACCCTTCCCTTACGCGAGTGTTAAGCTGCGAGATTTCACAGGGTGTATCCCGAGATCCGAGAATGCAGTACCTGTATTTTAGGGTTTAGGGTTTACCCTTAGCCTTAGCATCAAAATAGCCCAAAAGCCTTAAACAATAAGGTCTTTGGGCCCAAAAGCCTTAAGATATAAGTCCTTAGGGCCTTAGGGTTTTATAGCAACCTAACGGAAGACTAGGTTCTCCAAAGAAAGGTACCCCGCATCCTAGGGTCGAGGCGCTGGGCACCGTGTTCGGGGTCGCCACTCTGGATAGCGGCGGCTAGGTCACCGCACCGCCAACTAGCGCGCGAGACATGCTGCGCGCGTCTCCAGGCCGCGCAGCTCCCGCAGTAGCTCCGTGGCGCGCGACTGCTGCTCCTCCGGATACAGTGGGGGACTAGCCGTAGCTTGCTAGAGTCGGCAAACCTGTCCACGCGGTCAAAGGACGCTCCACCTTGCTTTGGGCGCGACACGTGCGCTTCTGCACGTTGCGTCGGGTGCAGAACCGCAGCCCGCGGGAGGGAGTGGGGGGGGCATCATTCGGGCTCCCAAACTCGTCGTGTGACGTGGGGTGACTTAGCAGCGTGACGTAGGGTGACGTGTGCTTGCCTCTACTCGTCGGGGTTCTGGCCTTAGCCATTAGGCATTCATTTGAACATTGCCTTACCTTTACCCTCAAAGGACTCATATTTTAAGGCTTTTGGGCCCAAAGACCCTACTATATAAGGCTGTTGGGCTATTTTGATGCTAAGGGTTATAGGATCTTAAATATGAGTTCTTCATTCCGTTGTGAGACCTTTGCCTAGGGGGTCTTTCGATTTAGGGTTTGTGGTTTAGGGTTTAGGGTCTTTCGATTTAGGGTTTAGGGTTTTGGAGGTTTAGGGTTTTAGGCTTAGGGTAGGGTTTAGTTAGAGGATCTTTAAATGCACAAGCCCTAAGGGTCCAATGGACCCATGTTTACTGTACTTTGGTTGCAGATAGTAGTTCTCTAGGTTAATATTCGGGGAGAGTTTATGCTAATTAGGTACTTGGACCCTTAAGTAGTTCCTTTTTATGGTTTGTGTTTAGAACCCTACAAGGTAATCCCAAAAAGGAACTACTTAGGGGCCTATGGGTAACCTCTAAACCCAAACCCAAAACCCCTAAACTCTAAACCCTAAACCCCTAAAGCCCTAAACCCTGAACCACAAGGTAATCCCAAAAAGGAACTACTTAGGGGCCTATGGGTAGGCACGTGGACCCTTAGGGCCTTAGGGAAGAGATCGAGGTTCCCGAAACTATGCAGTGAGACCCTAGGAAAACCCTGAGAAGCCCCAACCCCACAAAACCCTAAACCCCAAAAGGCCCCTAAACCCCCAAAGCCCCCTAAACCCTAATTAAACCCTAGGCCCGAAAGCCCTACATGGACCCTAAGGGTCCCACGACTTTTAGGAACCTCAAGGCGTAGGGGTTCTCAGACCCCAAAGAGACCCAAGGACTCTCCCCAGGAGATTCCGGACCCTCCTAGGGAGATACCTGGACCTTGAGGGTAAACCCGAAGCTTTAAAAACCAGGTTTGGGGTTCAGGGTTTAGGGTACCACCCCACGTAGGTTTACGGATTGTTTTTGTGTTTTTTGTGGATTCCCTTCCCTAAACCCGAAGCTTTACCCAGAGGATCAAAATAGCCCAAAAGCCTTATATAATAGGGTCTTTGGGCCCAAAAGCCTTAAAATATGTGTCCTTTGAGGGTAAGGGTTAAACACCACCCCACGCAGTTTTAAGGAGTCTTTTGTTTTGGGGATTCCCTTCTCTCACTAAACGCCAGCAGCTCCAAGGAATCTTTTCTACTTCGATTCCTCCTATCGCCCGATTCCGCTGGAGACATCATTCCTGGGCATCACAGAGCTCAGTCCTCAGCCAAGGGATATTTTGAGTTCCTACCCATAGGCCGCTAAGTGGTTCCTTGTTGGGATTACCTTATAGGACTCTCAAAATAACCCAATAAAAGGAACTACTTAGGGCCTATGGGCAAACCCTAAACCCGAATCCCTAGCTCCTGAACCCTGAACCCCAAACCCCAAAACCCCAACCCCTAAACCTGACTTTGCCAGTGCTGTAGGATCCTTACGAGCCATTTCAAAAGTTTACAGTAGAAGCCCAAAGGTTGGAAACCCAATAGCCTCAATCCTTAAGAGCAATATATAGGGAATCCCAGCACTAATTGTCCTTGATCCGGTTTAGAACTTTTTGGGGTTTACTGTAAGTGATTCAATGAAAGTCGATTGCTACCTGAGTGATTCTGAAGTCACTGCTTGGGTAGTTCAGGGTTTTCCGTTGTTTATGTTTCTGGGTTATGGATATATAGCCTGTTTACGATCCGCATTTGCAACGGAAGGGCTTGAATGTTGAAAAATCGTTCTCCTTCGGCTTCGCTAACAGAGCTACAATTCAATCCACCCCTAGACCCTAGCCTCGCTATTTAAACCTTAAAGTTAGCCGCTTGCTAAGTTCTTGCTCACTATAAGAAAGAATCCAAGGACGAACCGCGTCAAGCACATCGCAAAGCTCAACGAGATCTGCTATGAAGCAGTGGTGGAGCAAGTGAGAAAAGGAGTCTCCCTTTGTTTGTGTCCGTTTCGGGCGGTTTCGGGTTTAGTATTTCGGACTCCGTGATGTGGGTCTTGGGATGTAGTGTTTAGTAAGTGCTTCGGACTACGGCCATGGACACCCTAAAGCAACTCCGTGACTTTTGCACACCTCCATTGCCAAGCCCGACAGATCAATGCCAAAACCTATGGCCTTTGTCCTGATTTCATGATTGCACATCCTCCACACAAGTCTTGTTCCACGAGGCAACTTCGCAGCTAATCCATTTTGCACCTGATAATACGAAGTCCGTTGGACGTTTTTGCACAGGTGGCAAATTTGAGGGGTTTGCATCAGAGGGATGACAGTAGCCTTAAGCAAGCCGAGCGACCTGCGGATCTTTGCACCCAGACAGCGGTTGAGGCTGTAGGGTTGGGGTTGGGGGAATTTACGGTGTGGGGTTTAGGGCCAGGCCGGCATCATGTCAATACAAGGCATAAGCCGTTTGGCAAGTGCAGCGCTATTGCTCTAATACAGGGATCGGAACAACGATGAAATGTGATTCGGGGTCCCCGCCGAAGCGAAGCATGGCCGTACTCTGATTTGGGAGTTACCAGATTGCCGAGAAGGGTGGAGTCCATGGACCTGCAATCCAGGCCATGTGGCCCTGGAGACCAAGTCAAAATTCGTTAAGGGTTTAGGATTTAGGGTTGTCAGCTTGGTCGTGGATATCGCCTGGACCGTGTATTGGCTGCGATTGAAGTCTCGGAGTAAGCTTTGAACCAAAAATGTCGCGTCATGGCGACTCGCCAGTTGCCCGAGATTCCTCTGGGCTTTCAGATCGCGGGGAACCCGTGGCCTTATAGCATCAAAATATCCCAAAAGCCTTATATAATAGGGTCTTTGGGCCCACAAGCCTTAAAATATGAGTCCTTTGACGGTAACGGGAAGCAGGAACGTACGCAGATCACAGACTTCTTCCTTGGAAACGGACGTAGCCAAAATCTGCAATGGCACTCGATGGTTTAGGGTTTAGGGTTTAGGCGATGTACTGCCGGAGGATGGACATCGAGCCCCAAAGACACGTCACTAAGTATAGCTTTCCAAAGAGTCCTAAGTACCTGTTTGCCTATATAAGACCTGAACCCTGAAGATAGGCCCTATAAACCCTAAACCTAAACCCTAAACCCTTGAAATCCTAAAGCCTGAACCCTTTAAATCCTAAGCCCCCCAACCCTAAACCCTGAACCATAACCCAGCAAATCCTTTAGACCTGAAGCCTAAACCCTTTATAACCCTGCACCCAACCTTCCTAAAGCGGCTTGACTCACTCGCAACTGTTGCAAGTTTTAGGGGTTTACCTAAAACCCTAAACCCCCAGCCCCTAAACCCTAGACCTTAAACCCTAAGCCCTCCGATAGCCTGTGGCTTCTTAGGCGGTACTTAAACCATCGAAAAGTGGGTAAGATAACGGCCCGACACTTACAAAAACTACGAGTAGTCTCCATACTTAGGGGTGCAGGTATGCCCTAAAGGGTTGCTATTTATTTAGTTACATATATATATATGTACATATCTATAGAGTTCAGGGTTTAGAGTTTAGGGGAAAGGGTTTGGGGGCCCGCCCGCAGCCTCATCATAGGAACCCCATGAAGCCCAACCTTAAAGCAACAGGACACCAAGTCATGGTCTTTGTCCACTCTCGGGGCGACACATTCAAAACTGCTGGCGCCCTAGGTGAGTTGTCCCTAAACCCTAAACCCTGAAGCCCTAGGTGAGTTGTTCTTGATTGACCTAAAGTTGCAACCCTAGACCCTAAGGTTGATGATAGAAATTCTTCGCACTACCTTACCTGGAGGCTCCATATACACTACTGTTGTGGAATTATATAGGCTCCCCAAAACCATAATAATGATGGTCTTTTTGGGGCCCAATTTCATAATGGCACTCTATATGGAGCCTCTGGGTTAAGGACCCTAAACTATGGGAATTCTGGTATATTACTAGTTATGGGTAAAGCAGGAGTTATATCATCAACCGTATTTCATCCGGTTTCTTTTGCAAGGCTTTTGTTTTTTTCGCTAGAAGAAACCCTAAACCCTAAACCCTATAAACCCTATAAACCCTAAACCAAGAAGGCTGCTGAACATGCTCTCTGTATGCTCGGTCCAAGGGGTGTATAGTAGACCCATAGGCCCCCAAGTAGTTCCTTTTTATAGTGTATATTTAGCGTTTAGGGTTTAGGGTTTAGGGTTCAGGGTTTAGGGTTCAGGGTTTAGGGTTTAGGGGTTTAGGGTTTAGGGTTAAGAGACTCCTATAAGGTAATCCCAAAAAGGAACTACTAGGGGCCTATGGGTATAGTAGCAAGGCTCAGGGTGTCCTTTGACGGAGACGATAAAGGCTTCGCAGCGGGGTCGATGCGCTTTGATACCCATAGGCCCCTAAGTGGTTCCTTTTTGGGTTTACCTTATAGGATTCTAAATATAAACCCGAAAAAGGAACTACTTAGGGGCCTATGGGTAAGGGTGACTCACATGTTGTATTACGGACCTAGTACTGAGGCGATGTGTATACGAATTTAGGCTTAGCAAGGAGGGGGTTGAACATTGGATGTAATTGGACCTGAGGGTTAAAGGCTGGATTGTTCGAAATATGTCGAAACTCAAAACCCCAAACCCTAAACTCATATCCTAACCGTTCCTAAGCCCTAAGCCGCAAACCCTCAACGGAACCTCAAGGGAGCTTTGGGTGTTAGTCTTAGGTGGGGTTTTGGCGTAGTGGTGCAGGGGTTAGGAGGGTCGGGCGCCTTGCCCTACACCCTGAATGCCCAAGGTGGGTATTTGTAGATTTCAGATCCCGAAGTACCCTAAACCCTAAAACCCAAACCCTAAACCCCTAAACCCTTAACCCTTTAACCCCTAAACCCCTGAACCCCAAACCCAAAACCCCAAACCCCATACCCAAACCCTAAACCCCAATGCTATTTTTGTATACTTGGAGTCTGACGGATCCTACTACTATAACTTAGGGTATATATTCCTAAATATTAACCCTTAGCATCAAAATAGCCCAAAAGCCTTATATAATAGGGTCTTTGGGCCCAAAAGCCTTAAAATATAAGTCCTTAGAGCCTTAGGGCAAGGGATTTCTATGAAGGTCTGGGGACATCGGCTCAGTCCCTCAGCCGATTCTGAGGCGTCAGCCTTGGCGCAAATGGCTCAGGACCCGCAGAGATCCCTGCGCCCAAAAGAGGTTTTGGGTTTGGGGTCTATAACTTATAAGGCTCTAAGGACTCGTATTTTAAGGCTTTTGGACCCAAAGACCATACTACATAAGGTTTCTGGGCCATTTTGAGCCCTAGGGTAGGGTTTCGGAAGGCGGATGACATGTGCCCCAGACGAGTTTGGCTCGAGGAGTCTTGGGCTATATGTTGATGTGGACTCGAGATATTCTGGGATCCAACCTCCTACTGCGTTAAAGGAGGCACTGTCAGGGTTTAGGGTTTTGGGGTTTAGGGGTTTAGGGGGCACTGTCAGGGGTTCCTTTTTAAGGGTACTCTAAGGGGTTGGTAAAAGGAGTTTGGAGGCATACGATGTTACCCGGAACCTAATGTTTTAAGATGTGTTCGGAGAGCCCTGTCAGGGACAGAACCTACCATGTTGCAGACTTTCGGGCGGCGGGCAGGTTTCGGAGCATTTGCTTGGCACCTGTTATTCAAAAAAAAACAGTCCCGGTAGCCTGAAAGACGGCAGGTGTGCCCAGTATTCTAGGACCACGGCCCTTTTGAGTGGTTTGTCGTTACTCTAGCATCAAAAAAAGCCCAAAAGCCTTATATAATAGGGTCTTTGGGCCCAAAAGATTTGAAATATGAGTCCTTTCAGGGTACCTACTACCTCGAATAGGCTTCTGCCTGAATAACTATGGCTCCCCCGGGGTGGAGGAATCGGGATCAGGTGATGTTGGTGCTGCGGGGATTGGGTTTAAGTTTCAGAAATTCGGTCGAGTCTAGCCCTTAGCATCAACATAGCCCAAAAGCCTTATATGATGGGGTCTTCGGGCCCAAAAGCCTTAAAATATGAGTCCTTTGAGGGTAAGGGTAGGGCAAGCGTCACTTGCATGTGCCAGGACAACAACCACCAGGGCCATTTCGACATGCGCCGCCGGGCTGCAAAAAAAGCCCGTCGGGATTTGCGCGAGGTTCTGGATGGGTTCTTGTTGAGAGAATTTTTTGTTTGAGTTACGTTTCCTACTACGGGCCGAAGGGCCTATACCTGGACCCCTGCACCCTATGAAACCTTCCGTTTTGAAGGTCCTTAGTAGGATTTGCTTATATAAGTCCTTAAGGGGTAGATTTTGGGGGCCCAGGTAGGGATTAACGGCCTAGGTACAGCCTAAACCCTAAACCCTGCGAGCGCCCTGGGCATGTTAAGCCTTCTGAGGCACGCACATGCAGTATGCCTACTACCATCAGCAGGCGCACGCACCGCTGCATCGGTGTGTTCATTGTTTGGGGTTCAGGGTTCGGTTTTTATGGGGTATAGGGGAAATTATGGGGGTTTTGGGGGTTTGGGGGTTTGGCTAGTTGTTTTGGGGTTTAGGGGTTTGGGGTATGGGGGTGTATGGTTGTAGGGGCTTCAGGGGTTTTGAGTTTTAGCCCTTAGCATGAAAATAGCCCAAAAGCCGTATATCTGAGTCCTTTGAGGGTCAGGGTTAGGACCCTAAAAATGCCTAAAACCCTAAACCCTACTAGTACCCTTTCAAGGTACCCTTATAAAACCCTACCCTAGAGGCTCCATATACACTACTATTATGGAATTAGGCTCCCCAAAACCATAAGAAGCGATGGTCTTTTGGGACCTATATAATTCCATAATGGTAGTCTATATGGAGCCCTAAACCCTAAAACCCTAAAGCCCTAAAGTCCCGAACCCCCTCAACCCGAATTAAACCCCCTAAGCCCTAATTAAACCCTAGACCCTAAAGCCCTATATGGAGCCTCTGGGCATACAGCCCAAGGCCCAAAATAGCCCCCAAAAGCCTCTAGAAGTATGGTCTTTGGGCCCAAGAGCGTTCACAGAGGAGTCCTTAGAGCCTTCGGGTTTAGGGTTTAGGGTTTTGTTAGGTTTAGGGTTTAGGGTTTAGGGTTTAGGGATTAGGGTTTAGGGTTTAGGGTTTAGGGCTTGGTAATGGTAGTCTATATGGAGCCTCTGGGTATAGAGCCCTAAGAGCTCCTTGGATCGTAAGGGTCTTCGGCTTGCACGGAATGACGCCTTCAGAAATGCCGAGCCCCTCGAACCCGGGCTCCGGTTTAGGGTTTAGGGTTTAGGGGTTTAGGGGTTTAGGGGTTTAGGGTTCAGGGTTTAGGGGTTTAGGGGTTTAGGGTTTAGGGTTTGGGGGTCTAGGGTGGAGGGTTTAGGGCTGCATTACGGAGGGCCTATTTTTTGGGGTCTT
>CAJNJA010012053.1:12770-27487 GCA_905231915.1 Symbiodinium necroappetens | reverse complement strand
GTTTAGGGCTTAGGGGTTTTAGGGTACCTTATAATATGATTTCTTTATATAAGTCCTTAAAAATGTAGGTTATTTGGGTTAAGCTGGGGGTTTAGGGTTTACTGGGCTCTTGGGACTTAGGGAATTAGGGCTTTAGGGCTTTAGGGTGAGGGGACTTAAGTGAAGTTACCATAGATAGGGATCTATAGTCTGGGTTCTTGTTAAAGGATTTAATTCAAGTTACAACAATAAGGAAGCCATATTATTTACTACAGATCTCTATTATGGCAACATAAATTAAATCCCTTAACAAAAGCCCAGTAGTTAATGATAGGGTTCAGGGTACATAACTAGGCTCCCAAGTAATGCCATTTTGCCCTTTTGCTGTGGGTGAAGATTCTTAAGTTCCTGATCATGCAAAGACCCAGCCTTGACTAAGGAAACCGATGCCAAAAGTCTTCAGAAAAAATTCAGGCACAGTTTGTTCAAAAGGAAAAGCAAGAAGGTGCTCAAAGACGAAAAGAGCACTTATTGAAAAAAGGGAAAAGATCATAAGTCAGAAGGAAAAGAAGAAGACGTCCCAAAAAAGAAAAGAGCACCACCTTGCTGCTTAAAAAAGGGAGAAAAAAAAGATCCTTAAGTCAAAAAGAAGAGACAAAAAGGCGCCAGCCGCTCCGGTGCGGCGTCGGCGCCGCGTCCAAGCGGCTCCCGTGGTGCCTGCGGGCAGCGGCTTCGTCCGGGAGGGCGAGCTCCAGGCGCGAAGTAGGCGAAGGGGTTGTCTTTGGAGTTTAGGGGTTTAAGGGTTTTGGGTTTAGGGGTTTAGGGTTGAGGGCTTTAGGGTTTAGGGGTTTAGGGGTTAGGGGTTTAGGGCCTTTAGGGTCTTCAGGGTCTTTACGGACTTGAGGGGGGAAGAGTTTTTTTGGTGGGTTGCTTGAAGTGCTATCATAGGGTCATGGCTTGGAAGTTTGTTTTGAAGGCCGCAACTTTGGTCGGCGGATTTAGTACTTTTACAGAGTTATAGGTATCATAACCCCAATTAGGATCCCTATTAGGGTATCTATAAGGGGGCTGCTGAAGACAGTACAGGACCTTTGTTTTCGGCCTTGTTTTACTGGTGACGGTTTCGGGGGAGTCAGGTGCAGGTATTGGAATCCGTGCGTTGTTATGGTGTGGCAGCAACGCCCACTATGACTTCCAGGGGCAATGTCGCCTCGACTGTTGATTGTCGGGGAGTTATTGGCACTTCGGGGCTTATGATTTAGGGGGTTAAGGGGTGATCAAGTGCTTCATGGCTTTCACAAGGTGTGACTGTTGCTGCAGGCTTACCGCAGACAAATGTCCGTATCGTTGGCACCGCTGTGATTATTCTAAATTGGTTGCCAGGGGTCGTTGTGGTTTCTAGTAAGAGCTTTATGGAGGATATGGATCTCTTCCCAACTGTGGTTAGCATTTCTGGAAGTTGGGGTTACTCCTTTAGTCCTCTTGTCGGTCATGACCTGTCGCTTTCTGTCATCAAAGTCGAGCGCCACACAATGTTCGTGGAACTGCTGCGTTCGTTTCACAACCGGTCCTTTGTTCTGTTATGAACCACCAGTGACACCGTAGCCATCCCCAGGGCGTGTAATATAGGGGCCTTAACAATNNTTTTTTTTGGGGGGGGGGGGTCCTTACTACAACTATAGTATCATAAACCCCAAACCCTGCTCCAATTATTAAGGCCCCTATAGTACTAGTACTAAGTCTGGTTTAGCTTGCTCGTTGTGTTTGCTTTGTCCTATCATTGACACCACTGTTCTGATAAAATGTCATCGCTGGATGTACCCTACTTACAACTGTGGCTCTTAAAAATTGTTTGTATCGGAGCTTGTCGTAAGAAACCCTCATCAAAGTCTAGAAGACTTCGAAAAAGCCCCAGAAGCTCTTTCGCGCTGCTGTAAGCCCCTGTCGAAACCCCTGGTGGCGTGCTCTGCTCAGAAACCGAACTGCTTGGACTTGGACTCCATTAAGGGTTACTATAAGGGAGTATAAGGGTTTAGTATAAGGTCCTTAATAATTAGAACAGGGGTTTTGGGGGGGTTCCTTATTATAATTATAGTATAAAAGGCCCCAAAACCCTAGTCTAACTCTTAAGGCCTCTACATTAGGAGGGCTCCGGGCTTTAGGGTTTAGGAAGCAGGGTGGGAGTAAGGATCCATTGCATATACCAGTCCGTTTTCTCGACGGAAGCGTCCCCAATTCAGGCTGTTTGCTTCTTCGTGTGGCAGCTACAACATCTAAACCCTACCTTAACCCCAAATAACCTACCTTTTTAAGGACTTATGTAAAGAACTCATAATAAGCAACCCTAAAAAAGCTAGGTTCTTTAGGGTCCAGGTAACTCCTGAACCCTACTGACTAAGCTGGCACCAGGTGGAGCAAGAGATGGGAGCGTTGAAGTGGACGGTCACTTCGGGGCCGCCACACGGCTGAAGTCAGCGAACTGGGCGCTAAGTGGGGCTTAGGGTTTAGGGTGTAGGGTTTAGTGTATTTAGGGTCTAGGGCATTTAGGGTTTAAGGTTTAGGGTAAGTGGGGCTTTGAGACCCCCCCTGAACCCCAAGAGTTCAAAAGTTGAATACCAGAAGAGAACATAAAACGCCCTGGAAACCCGAAAACAACAGTAGAAGCCGTAGAACCGTAAGCAGATGTTTTGAGAAATCGGTTATGGACCCCCCCCAAGACTCACGAAGAGCACACAGCCCGTTCAAGGAACCAACCCCCATACATCCTATAGCAGTTCCATACAGGCCCAATAAACCCTATAAATCCTGTAAGAGTTCTATACAAGCCCTAGAAACACATATGTCCTATAAGAGTCCTGTACAGTCCCTCAAGGTCTAGAGCTACTGTAGGGGCCTCAATAACAAGAATAGGGTTTTGGGGCCCGCTATACTGTAATGATAACCAGGAACCCCCAAAGTAGGAGCGGCAAGTATTTAGGCCCCTTCATCAGTTCCCCGGAACCCTTCCAAAGCTACTCTTGAGGGAAACCCTTAGAGCTTAAACACCTAAAGCCCGACCCCTAGACCCTTAAGCTTTAAACCCTTAACCCTTCAGCCTTAAAGCCTAAACCCCCAGCCCCCAAACCCTAAACCCCCCAAGCCCTAAAACCCCTAAAATCCTTACAGCCTCGCCACCCAAAAAAGGAAGAGAAGCAACCTAAACCCTAAACCCCGAGCCCTAAACCCTAAACCCCTGAACCCTAAACTGCAAAAAGAAAGAAGAGAAGCCTAAACCCTAAACCCAAAAAAAGAGGAAGAGAATCAACCTAAACCCTAAGCCCTAAACCCCAACAAAAAGAGGAAGAAGAGAAGCGCCCCCAGGCCGGTTTCTGTCTTCGTGGAGGTGTCCCTGGAGCTTGCCGAGGCCCTCAGAGAGGGGTTTATAGGGTTTTGGGGTTTAGGGTTTTAGGTTTTAGGGTTTAGGGTTTAGGGTTTAGGGGGGGAGTTTGAGTTTTTCGAAGGGGCCCTTAAAGGGTCTTTAGGGTCCCTAGTTTAGGATTTAGGGTTTTCTAAGGGGCCTAAAGAGGGTTTAGGGTTTAGGGGTCCTTTAAACTTAGAGGCTGCGCAGGTAACCATTTTGACCTTTTCGGGCTTTTGCAATGCTACTATCCTTCAAGAGGCCGGGTTTTGGGCGGTTTAGGGTGCCTAAGATAACTGCAAGAGTTTATGCATCACAGCCTGTCAAAGCCCCATGCGACCCCATAAACGCCCTGTAAACTTCTGAGGTTCTTTACAAGACCGTCTATTACATCATTCAAAACGGCATAGAGCCCTCTACTCGTATACCCCGAAAGCCGAAGGCCCTGAACTTTCATGCAGGTCCTTGGACTTTCTGGCAGACCCCTAAACAACAGGATCCTTGCTATAAGAAACCCCCCCTAAAACAAAATCCCCTCCCCCCTTTTCACTGGCCCCCCACACCCTAAATCCAAAACCCGCAACCCCAGACCCCAAACCCAGACACCACCCACGGATCCCTGAGCCCTAAACCCTACACCCTAAATCCTACACCCGAAACCCCATAGCCCCTAGTGGGGGTGTCCGAAAATAGGGGACCCTAATATAGTACCCTAAATAGTAGGATCCTTATTATAAGGACCCCAGATTAAGGTACCCCTTATTTTCGGAAACTCCCATACTAAACCCTAAACCCCTAAACCCAGAACCCTAAACCCCTAAACCCTAAACCCCTAAACCCTAAACCCTAAACCCCTAAACCCAGAACCCCAAACCCCTAAACCCTAAACCCCTAAACCCTAAACCCCTAAACCCAGAACCCTAAACCCTAAACCCTTATTTTCGGAAACTCCCCAGTGAGCCTTGGAGGATGCCAACGTCTTCTTGCACTGGGGCTCCGCCCAGGCGGCCGGATGCGAATGGGAACCCATCAGCCCGGAGCCCTAAAACAAGATAGGGTTTGAGGGCTTTAGGGCGCTTTAGGGCGCTTTTAGGGTTTTTAGGGCTTTTAGGGCTTTTGAGGCTTTTCGGGTTTAGGGTTTAAAGTTAGGTTTTTACGGCTTTAGGGCTTTTAGGGTCAAGGGTTTAAGGGTTTTGGGGTTTAGGGCTTTTAGGGTTTAAGGATTTAGGGCGTTTGGGGTTTAAGGTTTCTTGGGCTTAAGGGTTTAGGGCTTTTAGGGTTTAGGCTTCTAGGGCTTTGAGGGTTTAGGTGTTGGTGTTTTAGGGTTTGGGGGGTTTCTTATAAGGAATGGTTCAAGCGTTTGGGGCTTTGCTATCGGGGCTTTTCTCAAGGATTCTGTCAACGGTGGTATCCCGGAGCCCTGGGAAACCAAGCAGCTAAAGTATTGTAAGCTGTTACAAGGGGGGTGGTTACAAGGGCTTTTTTCAAGGGTTCCAGTAACCCTAAACCCCAAACCCCTAAACCCTAAACCCCTAACCCCCCAAAGCCTTAAACCCAACCCTGAACGGTTCCAAGGTTCAGGGCTGAGGGTTTCCAAAGCGTTCCTAAGGGATTTTCCGACAATTAGGGTACTATAAGGGTTCTACGTAAGAGGGTTTTAGGGCCTACTTAAAGGATCATGGGACTTAGTAACTAGGGCTCTTGTTGGGATCAAGATACGTACAGTTACTGAAACTACCAGTTATATTTCCTTAAAACCTTGCTTGTGAAGTCCAAGAAGTTGGAATTCGCATGCAGGTGGGTCTCAAGTGCATCATGGGCACTTGGTGTCCACATTTACTCCGATCCTTGTCCAAAATGTCTGTGACGTTAGGGCGAGAAAGGTATCTTCAATTGGGTGTGGGCAGATACTGCTCATATGCCCTGATGTGGAGCCCAGTCTCCACGCACAT
Source organism: Symbiodinium necroappetens (assembly GCA_905231915.1). Lineage (NCBI taxonomy): Eukaryota > Dinophyceae > Suessiales > Symbiodiniaceae > Symbiodinium > Symbiodinium necroappetens. The sequence continues at coordinate 22,159 of CAJNJA010012053.1, read as the reverse complement.
CGCGAGAATGTTCTACAATCTCACCACTCTGTTGATCACACATACATCCACGAGTATGAGCCAGCTCCTCGTGGAATTTACGGACGACATGGAAGCCGTTGATGTGCCAGACGATCCGCCGAGGGAAGGCATATAAGCAGCATTGCGACTGTGATCACGAACCTTTTGAATTGAGTAGTGGCCCCCCCTTAAATCCCAACCCCGAAACAACACTCTGCAGCCCCAAATCACGTCAACTTGGAGAGCCTTAAATCCTATCTGTATGTGTATATGTGTATATATATATATACAGATAGATAGATAGATAGATAGATAAATAGTTATACATATATATATATGCATGCCGCTATGGAACAATATGATCACGGGTACGCCGGCGCTTTTATGAATCCCCTTCTTACATGCCTGGCCTAAACCCAAGCAGGCCAACCCAAAGCCCCAAAACCCCAGAAACCCCAAAGCTCGAAGACCTCGTAAGAGCCTTCCATCCCTGAGGCTTTGAGCCTTTTCAAAGACCCTTTCTGGGACCCTCAAAGGGGCTTTGAGCCTTTTTGGTTTAGGGTTTTGGGTTTTGGGTCTAGGGAACCCTAGGAACCCGTTTTACAGGAACCCTTGAATCCCTGATATGCAGGGTTTATGTCATCAGCCGTAGGACCCTCAAAGGAGCCCTTTGAAGGAATCCTAGAAACTGAATCCCTGATAAGCTTTCGAGGTGCACTGCCCGCCAATGCCACGGCCTTCGACGAGATCGCCTCCCGCACGCCCGTGCAGCGCCAGGCCGATAATCTAGGTTCCCCAGTAGTACCCTTTTGCCCTTTTTCTTTTTGGGTTCCCCTATTAAAACCAAACATAGGAAAAAGGGTACCCTTATGATTAAGGGGCTACTGGGGAACCTAGGTAATCTAGCTTATAAAGAATTTCTTAGCTCTCCAATACCCAACCCTTAAACTTTTTGGGCTCTTATAACTTAGTAGTAATAAGAAACTTTAACCCTCTATTTCCCTGGCTTATTGGGAAAGTAAGTAATTGGGAACAGGGTCTCCTGTAAGAGTCTTATAGTTCTGCAGATCGTCTTAGCAAAGCGGGGTAGCGAAAGGTACCGATATGGTGTAGTTCGACAAAATCCGGGCTGGTTGAATGTACCAACCCCCGAGCCCTAAAAAAATGTACTTTGATGGATTTGGTGGCGAATGAAATCGACACCTTCTAGAAGGGTTCCGAGCAGGGTGCTGTAAGGGCTAGGAATTCGGGGGTTTAGCGTTCAGGATACTCAAATCCCGAAACGCTTCCAAACATAAACCTTCAGGTGGGATATCCCTGCCGTGTTGGCTAAAGAAACAGAGGATTATAGGATTTCCTATAACTTTATGGGCTTTTGTTCCGGTGCTCTTGGGAGTTCCTGAGCGACCCAAATCTGCCTGTGTGCATTAATTAAGGAATATGCCTAAAATGTGATAGTAGAATGAGCCCCTACTATGACTTGAGGCATCTTCCTTAGTAAAGGGATGTTGGAAGGTCTGGGGACACAAGATTAGTCCTTCGGAAATTTTGCATAAAAGCGACGGAGCTTCATAAGGTCCCTCAATTACCTTTGATGCGGTCTTGAAGAGGGCTTTATCAGGGTATTGCAAGGCTTTATCACGGCTTTGTAAGGGTGTTACAATGGTACAGGGTCCTAAGAGCTTGCTGCGGCTTGGCGCAGGTCTTGAAATACACGGTGTCATGGATTGTTCAAGGTGCTCATATGTCTGGGGAGCGACAAAGGCTTGCATGAATGTGTAGTGGTGTTGGTGCACTATTCTGAGTCTCAATATTATATCGAGCCGAGGACGGTACCCTAAACCCCTAAAGCCCCAAAAGCCCCATGCTCCATACCGGCTGGTCTTCGGGTATGGCTCGGGCTGCCTGGCACTGCAGACGCACTGCAGCTCAACTCCTAGTCTTCTTTCAAGAGTCGGAGTGAAGCGTTCGGCAGACGTCCACCGCTTCACTTGGGCTCTGGACCCAAAGCTCGGGTATGGCTGTCCCGCCACTGCAGTGGCATGCACCAGAAGTGGAGAACTGGGTCATGTCATGCGGTGCACATGTTCAAGGCCATGCGCTGAAACCTTTTTCTAAGCAAGAGAGACACAAAGAGATAAAACAAGACTGGAGCGGTGGCTACGAGGAAGCTGCCGACTTGGCTTGCTGCGGCCTGCGATGTTGGATGAACAACTGGCGTTGGCTCGTAGGCCTAGGGTTGCTTGAAACGGGGCTTGAGGGGTGTGTTGCGGCTCAATTCTGGTTTGCATAAGAGGTTTTGGGGTCTTGGTGAGCTGGGATGGCGTGGTTCAGCGACCATGGGCTTCCAGGAGCTAAACTAGGTGCCTGGTTAGGGGTTTTCGGGCGTAGTTGTTGGCCATCGGATGCACAGGGCTTAGTTGGGTGCGTATCAGGGTTTATAGAACCGAGTGAAGCTTTGGAGTAGATGGCTCCCCGAAATGCAGAGGGTCCTTAAAGCCCCAAAGTGCGTTCGGGGCGGACGGTCTGGAGAAGCATCACGCCGAAGTCGCCACCAAGGCCGAAGAGCAGCCCCAAGGCTGCCCCGCCGGCCCTTCAAAGCGAGGCTGTTGCTGAGGTGGCAGAGACCACGGATGCCGAGCCGGCGGGCCCACCGGATCGTGAGCAGCAGGATGCTGCGCCCAGTGATCTTGAGACTGCTGGCAATGATTCCTGAAGGCTGTCATGCTCGAGCAAGAGCTTTTCTTGGGCATCGCGATGTGTCCGGCATTTTTGAAGCTAGGAGCATCCGGGGATCGTGTGTGATGAGTTGATGGATCCGAAACCGAGCAAGGTCGAGGTTTAGGATGTGGGGCTTTGGGGCTTAAGGGTTTGAGGGTGTCTGGGTCCTTGTTGGATACAGTCTTACATGTTTATTATAACAAAACCCTAATAAGGATTAAAAATGATCATCTTTAATATGGCCCCAACAGGGAACCAGGTGTAGGGCGACACAAGCTGGAGTGTACAGGCAGATTCTTGGAAGGTTCTGTTTCGAGAACTGGATGCCTGTGAACCCGATCCACTCAACTTCCCCACAGAACCCCAAACCCTAAGGTCCTAAGGTCCTAAACTTCTAGACCCCTAAGCCCCAACCCCCGAAGGTCCTAAACTTCTAGAACCCTAAACCCTAAACGCTCAGGTCCTGAACTTTAGAACCTGGGGTTTCGGGTTTGGGGACCCGAAGCCCTCAACCTTTGCAACTTACCTACCAAGTCCCTCCTGCAGAGCCCAAAAAACGCACACCCCTAAGCCCTAAACCCCTAAAGCCTCTAAACCCCTAAACCCTAATCCCTAAACCCTAATTCCTAAACCCTAAACCCCTAAGCCCTAGAACAACAAGCCACGAGGCACGTGCCACCCTGATCTTCCCCTCGAAGCCTCCACGCTGGGTCTCCTTTGTCTTGTCCGAGCCCTGGCGGGGCTCAGGGGTTTTGGGGCGTTGGGACTTGCAGGTCATGCGGCTGATGATATAAAGCCTGCAATACCCATAGTAAAGAAATATACCACAATTCCCATAGTTTAGGGTCTTCAAGGTAATGCAGGATTTATATCATCAACCGTGTTGGCTTCAGGGCGTTGGGGCCTTAGGGTTTAGGATCTTGGGGTTTTTAGGGTTTAGGGTTTAGGGGTTTAGGGTTTAGGATTTAGGGCTGGGGTTTTAGGGTTCAGGGTTTAGGGTTGGGACTTAGGGTTAATATGGGCGGCCTTAGTAATTATAATAGGGTTTCGGGGTGTATGATCGTATAATTCTACTACGGGACCCCCAAACATAGTATTGGTTATATATATTTTGGCCCCTATAGTCTACCGTAGTTATCATAAAAAAGCTCGAAAACAGTATTGGTAATTATTTAGGCCCCTATATTCTACTATGATTATCATAAAGAACCCCCTACATAGTCTTGGTAATTATTTAAGCCCCTATATTCTACTACAATTATCATAAGGAACCCCCCAAACATAGTAGTGGTAATTTACTTAGGCCTCTAAAGCCCTAAACCCCTAAACCCTAGACCCCCTAAACACTAAGGGCCCCTATATTATTTGGATGTTCTTTGGGGAGGGTAGGGGGCCTTCCCGTTGGGGATTTTATATTTAAGTTACCATAAAACGGTCGATGACATAAATCCTGCATTACCCCTACTAAGGAATATACCATAATTTCCATAGCTTAGGGTCCTTAGGGTAATGCAGGATTTACATCATCAACTGTAGGGATCTATAGTAAACAATATGGTTTCCTTGTTATAGTATCTTGAATTAAACAAGAGTGCTGTGGGATTGTTTGTTGCGGGTTTTTAGGTTAAGGGCTTCGGCTTATCGGGGATGCAAGCGACTTTTAGCGTTAGACTTTAGACTTCAGGGGTTTAGGGGATTTGGGGGTTTAGGGTTTAGGGGTTTTGGCTTCAGGGTTCAGGGTTTCTGACCTTAGCGAAGTTCACTTTGGCGTTTTAGTCTGAAGGTTGCAGGATAAAGTTTAGGATTTAGGTTCAGCAGTCTATGTGACTCAAACTCGGTTTTGTCTCAGGATTTTGCAGTCTACTTCTGACAAGACTGGAGAGGAGTAGGGTTTGGGATGTGCTTGGCACAGCAGACGCAAGAATCCGGTGGAGTTTTTTTTCCCGGAAGCTGCTGGGACAGACAAGTCTCTTGATCTCATTACATATTTTGGAGCAGCTGTAACCGTACATTGTAATGTAGCCCTAAACCCTATATAAACCCACTAGTCGTTAGTTTGTCTAGCAAGCAGAGCTCTGAAGTACCATGCAATTGTGGGAGGCCTCAACGACAACTCCCCGAAAGACGTGGTTGGTGGGAGCATCCCTGGCTCTAAAATCACGGTCGCCCGCGCCGAGCTTCAAGAGTGGCTAATATAGGAGCCGTAATAATTATCTATATTATTTTGGGGGTTCCTTATTAGAACTATAGTATAATATGCCCCAAGACCCTATTCTAATTATTCAGGGTCCTACATTAGCTGAAGTGGAGCAGTGGGTTGACCAACAATCCGATGATGACTTTGTTCAGAAGATGCGCCCTTGCGGCATCATCTGGGCCTCCCCACCAACGTGGCCTCCACATTGTAAAAGACACCGATTCCCACAATCTTTGCCGTCGCGACCTTCTCCATTTGTTCAAGTTTTCCGTCTGTCCCGCTATCGTGACGGTGGACTCCACTACTGGCGACATCCAGAGTAGCTTTCAAGGATGCACGTGGCGGGTTTTAAAGTCACAATTCAGCACATCCACCTGGCACGGCTTTAGGGTTTGGGGTTTAGGGACGCAGCATCCAGAAATCTCGGGCTGGCCGACAGTGTCGGAACAAAGCGCGGCTTGAGGCAAAGGTCACAGCGGCAGGAGAGCTGTGGAAGGGTGCACAAGGAAACAAATGCCTCCACCAGGATCAGACTAGGCATTCCTGTTATAGCAACCCCGACCCTACCACTCCTTCGGTGAGAAGCCGCTTTCAAAGCGCTTAGGGTTGAAAGGTCTACGCTTTAGGGTTCAACGAGCGATTGGCCATGGGTCTAGAGCTTAAATAAAGCCCTTTTGGAATGAAAGGGTTTTGGAGTTTTTTGGGGTTTAGGGTTTAGGGTGAGGGGTTTGAAGGCTTCTTGGTTTTGAATGTGTTCGGCTTTGAAGGTTGTAGGGTCGCACCGGGCGTAGGGTTGAAAGGGTGTGGGGTGTAGAGTTGTAGCAGAGCGTCCCTGCAAGCCCCGCGCAGGTAACGCAAGACCCCTTGATTCCAAAGGCTCGACTGTAGTTCTTTATAGTCGGGTCCCTTTTAGGTCGAAAGCCTGATAAAAGGGGCCCCAAAAGGGACCCTAATTTAGGAAAACCCTACACCATTCCCGGTATTTCGAGGTTTTACGAGGCTCCAGGAACCCTTCTGTCCCGACATCCCCCCAAAAAGGGACTCAGCGAAAAAATCAAAAAAAAAAAGAACAAAAGACCTCAAACTCTCCGGGTTTAGGGTTTAAGCTTTTAGGGTTTGGACCGTTGGGAGTTTTCATCGGTCAAGCTGAAAGGTACGTCCAGACTGGTCCCGGTGAGATGTGGCTGAAGCGCGAGGGCGGCGACAACTTCTGGATCCCGGCGCCTCCCCCAACGGGGTTTAGGGTTTGAAGGGCCAAGGCCCTGAGTAAACCCTCCCCCCTTCGCCAACCAACGCCGTTGATGTTGAATCACAGGTCCCTGGATCGCAGAACTCCCTACGGTTCATGGTATAAATCCTGCGTTACCCATAGTAGGGAATAGACCATAGTTTAAGGTCCTTAAGGTAATGCAGATGTTCTATCAACCGTAGTCAGGGAAGCTTCCCTCAAACAATACGAAGCACTTCATTAGAGTGGTGGCGGAACCTTCTGCAGCTCGGTGGCATTACACCCTCTAAGCCCCGAGCCCCCAAAGTCTTGGGCCTTGCGTCTTATGGCCGTTTGGGCCCTCCCCTTTGCCTAAGCACAGTGAGGGTCATGACTAAGTTTGTTGTGCTTGTCGGCGAAGGCCGCGCAGTGAGGACATGTCAGACGGCTTAAATCCTTAAACCCAAAATCCCCAAACCCTAAACCCAGCATTCGTAATTCAAGCGCGTACACTGGGCTCTCAGGTACGTAGCTTATGAACCTTGTTAAAAGCTCCCCGTGAAGCCTAGCAAACCCTCGAGCATTCTAACCCCTTTTACGCTCTAGAGAGCCCTGTTTCTTTTAAAGCTTCATTGAATCTGTAAGGCCTTATGAAGCCGTGAAAACCAAAACAGCTCCACAGAACTCCCTGGAAATCGGGCTCCTAAACCCTAAGCAGCCCAACACCCCTAAACCCTAAACGCCTAAACCCTAAAACCCCTAAACGCCTAAACCCTAAAACCCCTAAACCCCTAAAGGCCCCTAAACCCTAAAGGCCCTAAACCTCTCGTAGGTGCTTGCCTCGCCGGATGAAGCACCGGCGGAGGTCGCGGCGGCCCCCCGCGGTGTCGGGGATCGATTCTGCAACCTGGCCGTAGGGGCTGTAGGGGCTTTTTGGGGTTATTTTAGGGTTTGGGTTCAGGGGTTTAGGGGTTTTGGGGATATTTTAGGGTTTGGGGTGAGGGGTTTAGGGATTAGGGGTTTCGGGGTTTTGCGTTGTTTTAGGGTTTGGGGGGTGGGGGGGGGGCTAGGGTTTAGGGTTTAAACGGTTTAGGTTTTAGGTTTTTTGTTAGGGTTAAGGTTCAGCAGCTCTGATCCGTGAAGTATTACAGTGAACTTGTATTTCCGGTTTCGATACAACACCACCCCACCCACCCACCCAAAGAATCCCCGTAGCATTAGGAAACCATTGTACTTCAATCAAAAACTTACGGCTTAAATCCCAACTCCCCCCCGCTTCAGACTACCCTGAAGCTTAAATCCTAAACCCTAAGGCCTAAGAAACCGATCTGTTACCTCAAGGCCAGCCCAGACCAAGCATAAAAGCCCTAAAGGCCAGCCCAGACCAAGCCCTAAACGGAAAAGGGTACTAAGGTTTAAATCACACATAGGCAAAAGAGGATCAGGTTTCAGAGCTTGCGCGCAGTAACGTAATACTCTCGCAACATTGGTCTGTAATGGAGCCTTACTGCTTACAATGCAAGCATCACATTTGAGTGCTTGTAGAGTTTGGGGCCTAAATACTTAGTAGTATGACTCCCGGGGGATCTCTAATCGAAATAACTTCGCGTCTAAGCGTAACCCTTTAACCCTTAGTCTCATTCTTGAGGGTGTTTGGGTGTAGGAAGTACGAAGTAAGAGCTATGACGCTCTTCTAGATGGAGATTAAAGGGCTATTCATAGGGTCTTGTGCGGGCTACCATGTATAGCATCAAGGGCGGCGAGCTTTCCTTGTACTCTGTTGTATGGGCCCCATACGGGAAAGAACAGCGAGATATGAGGGACTATTCTAATGAGATTTTGGGCTTCTGCATGAGGGTTTCAGGGTTTGGGATTTAGGAGGGTTAGGGTAGGATTGACCCGTTGATCTCCATCCCAGAAAGCCCAGCATCAACGCTGCAACAAGCTGCCGCGCAACAAAGTCTAGGATATTTTCAGGTGGGTAGTTACCGTTATAGAAGCCCTATAGAAGGTCTATATACCCTAAACTCCCCACCTGTCGTTCCATGCAACAAAGTGATGAAAACGGCTGGCATCTTCGAGGCCAGGCGGAAATCCGGTCGCAGCACTACACGCAGAAGGACTTCACCTCCTAGGTAGTATTAGGGAGACCCCTGAGAGGGGACCCTTCTGAACCCTACTTGTGGCTCTCTTAAAAGGGACCGTATTGAGAGGGTCTATATCCCCAAGGGTCCCCCTAATCCTAACTCCGATCACCCAAGCAGCCCCGGCACGCCCGAAGCCGCATAGCTTGGCAACGCCCGAAACCTCGAATGCGTAGACCCTAAGCCCCAAGCCCCAAAGCCCCTTGAAAAGCCTTACAGCTCTTGAGCCCTAAACCTCAACCCCCCTCAAACCATCATAGCTTTATGGAAGGACAGAATTTGCCTCTCGAGCGACGTCTTGTCCCAGCCCCGGCGAGCCTCAGGGATTTGCCTTCCTTCCTAGTAGCTGCACAATACACGAGCCGTCATCTATACGCCGACCTAAGTTATGCGAAAATCAAATGAAGAAGAATCACATTCCTTCTCCATTCTCCTACTTTGGCATCACTTTTCACCCCCGAACCTTAAACCCCAAAATAACGCTGAACCCCCGGCAAAAAAAAAAGAAAAAAGAACTAAACTCAAAGTCCTTACATCAGCAACCCTAAACCCTAAACCTGAAAGCCCCTAAGCCAACCAGAAAACCCTAACCTCTCAACCCCCAAAGCCCGAAAGCCTTAAACCCTTACAGTAAAACTCAGCTCTGTGTGCCCACTGGGCAAGCGTGCTTCGGAAAAGTTCACTAATGTAAGGGCCTCGATATTTACCCAGACTCCGTGGGGGGGGTTCCTTATTATAGTTATTATACCCTATACTAATTGTTGAAGGCTCCCCTTGTTTCGAAACAGATCCCCAAAAGAGCCCGTAGAGTTAGAGTCCCTAAACCCTCAACCCTAAACCCTTAGAATTAGAGTCATGTTTTCAGGCTCCCCTATAGATCCCCCAAAAAAACAAAGGCCTTAGAGTTAGAGTCTACTCAGTCTACTCCCACAGATCCCCAAAATAGCCCGTAGAGTTAGAGTCCCTCTCAGATCCCCAAAAATAGGCCTTAGAATTAACAAAAAGCCCTCTCAGAGACTCAAAGGTCCGGCTCCGTGGGAATTGAGGAGGCGGCCTGGTTGGCGACGCCGGATGCCTCAGCCGAACCCAGGGTTTTCAGATTGAGGGTTTAGGGTTTAGG
>CAJNJA010012053.1:0-12701 GCA_905231915.1 Symbiodinium necroappetens | reverse complement strand
TTTAGGGTTTAGGGTTTACAGGTTGAGGGTTTAGGGTTTAGGGTTTACAGGTTGAGGGTTTAGGGTTTAGGGTTTAGGTAGCTACCCAAAAGGCTCCTAAGGAGTCCCTTTTTTTATGGTTCATGCTTAGAATCCTGTAAGGTAGTCGAGGGATATGGGGTGTTTAGGGTTTTTCTTAGCCGTACAAGCACAACAAACTTAGTCATGACCCTCACTGTGATTAATATACCGGCCTCAATAATGACCAATACTATTTTGGGGGTTCCTCATTATAATTATAGTATAATGCGCCCCAAGACCCTATTCTACTTTTTTAAGGCCCCTATATTACAGGGGTTCACGGTTTAGGGTTCAGGTTTCGCGGTTTGGGGTCTGGGGTAATTTTAGGCTGGGGGGGGAGGGGGGGGAGGGGTCGAGGTATAGGGAATTTGGGTTTGGGGTTTTGGGTTCAGGGTAGCGGGTATTTGGGGTTGAGGGCTTGGGGTTCAGGGCTTCGGGTTTATCCTTCAGGGTAAGGGTGTCGGGCTTAGGGTTTAGGGCTCAGGGTCCGCCAGCGCAGCTTGGCGCCCAAAGACATTCATCGCTTTGAAAACGTTCCAGGCGACCAGCCGCCGCAAATCGGTGTTCATTGTTGAGGGTCCTTGTTGGATACAATTTTACATTTTTGTTGTCATAAAACCCAATAAGGACTAAAAGAAGGTTCGTTTTGTATATAGCCCCAACAGGGAACCAGAATCGGTGTTCATTGTTGTGAGGGGCTGGCGAAGGGGAGGGGGGTTGGCCTACCAGGCATGCGCAAGCGGTAAGCTCTCCTCACCACGTTCCGGAGCATCTGCGAGTATGCGCACAGCCATCCGCAAGCCCATTCAGGAGCTTGCAGGCCTCATCGCACACAAACTCGTGCGACGAGTGGGCCAGCTTCGGCAGAAAAGACGACATACGAAGCTTCATGCGATGCTCTCAAGCAGACGGTTTACCTAACTTGATCTCTTGGACCACTTGGCCTCCTCGCCAAGCCTGAATGTCCACAAAGGGGGGTAAGCCTGAGCGTGCTTGCGGAAGGTGTTTGCTAAGATAAGGTACATGGGCTTGCTTTGTCTTGAGGATGAACCTCATCTTCCTTCCCGAAGTAAGCTATCTATCCGTCTGTCTACATTGATGTGTTCGTCAACACGTTCGCTGTAGCACATGTCATGCTTCCCGAATCACTTCAACAGATCACTTGAACAAGCTCCTTGTCAAGAACCAGTAAACTCAGTAAACCCCAAGCCCCAGACTCCTATACACGACGCAAATGGCCCAGTATTCAAAACCCCTCGGCCCAGAAACATGCGTTTGTCATCTTCCGAAGCCCTGTGCAATTTAAGGGGTGTTCCTTAGTTCGTGGGATAGAGTCTTTGTAGAACCTGCATAGAGCCCTTTAGAACCCTTGCGGCACAGAAGTCCTTCCAAAGGCCGTATGAGCGCTCAGAAGCTTTACAAATTTATGGGACCTTACCCTAAACCCTAATGAGCCGTCAACAGGTGCCTTTGCCTTGCCGACGCTAAAGCTCTCGAGCCTTGGCTGTGGTGCTGGGGCCTTTGAAAGGTGGTTAAGAGGGCTTATGTGGGGTTTATAATGGGGGGCATGATGGTAATGGCTTGGGGTTATGCTGCACCCTTGCATTTTCATGGGGGTTTCTACAGAGATCTATACATGTCCGGTGGCGGTCCTATGAGGATTCTGTAAGCTGTTTTTTCGGTTGTATGGTTTATGTCTTTCATGGTAAGGCTTTAGGGAGTTTGGTGTCTGTCGGTTTAGGCATCACGTTTTGTAGGAGTTTGGCAGGTAGGAGTGTTTAAGGGCTTTTTGCGGCTCAAAAAATTTGGGGTTTCGGATCTCGAAAGTTTGGTATAGGGTTTTTTGTTATTGGATGAGTTTGGAGTGTCTTGCCAGTCATTCAGGTGTGCAAAAGGTTGCACAAGCTTTTGTCGGTTTGCGGTTTTGAGCCACTTCTGATTTATTTAGCATACGAGCACTTCATGACCTGCCTGTTTAAGTTGAAAACTGGTGTTTCAACGCCACTGTCTGCGCCCATTGCTGGAGCGTTGGCGGTCCATGGGGAAGGAACCCTTGTTCCCTACTGATCCTCTCGCAGAATCTACCGCTCGCTGATGATCAGTTCGAAATCTATAAAGATGGCTCTAGCTGTTCACAAGTGAGCACCCGATGTGCAACACCCTGAACTGTAGGCCCGCGACACAACGTAGCTCCTGAGAAGAAACGAGGCCTTGTCATCCGCAAGGTAGCCCAACGCTAGCCTGGGTTCTAGGGGAGCCCTAACCCCTAAGCCCTAAACCCATCAACCCCTAAACCCTAAACCCATCAACCCCTAAACCCTAAACCGCTAAACGGAAACCTAGCGGGGCCCCTTCTGGCTCCGGGGTTTAGAGCTTCTTCGCCTCAGCTGTTCAACCCTCAGGTCCCGGACTTCCCAGCTGTTCGACCCCTTAGTTGGAACCCTCATAGGATCCGTGCAAAGCCTTCACAGAAGCCTTTTAAGCCTTTCTGAAGCCCATCTGGGACTGTCCGAAAATTAGGGGGCCCTAATATAGTACCCTAAATAGTAGGATCCTTATTGTAAGAACCCCAAAATAAGGAGGATGCTGCAGTCCGCGCAGCCAAAAGCCCTCTGAAACCCGACTCTAACGGTTTATGATAGAAATCCTTAGCATTACCTTAAGGACCCTAAACTATGGGAATTATGGTCTATTCCTTAGTACGGGTAATGCAGGGTTTATATCATCAACCGACGTATTTATTGAGGCACCTCTCTGGGCCTGGCTTACAGCCTCCCGATGTTTGCGACCCTACTTTAGCTTTGAACCCGTCAACTTAACCCCAATACCGAAAGATCGACCCAGGAGTGGTATCGGAAGTCCGGCTACCAGCCTAAGGCGACCTCTGCGGGGCGTTTGGATTTGATGTTACTTTCCGTGTGGGTAGTTCTCTAAATTAGGGTCCCTTTTGGGATCCTTTTTAATACGGGTGCCATACTATATTGGGGACCCTAAAAGGGACCCCAATTTAGAGAACCACATATATACAAGAATGGTAATGGCACTAGTTGTCACAGAGCATATGACCGGACGTGTTTGTTGTATTTGTTGTGGTTGTTGTTGCGAATTGCTATCTTCCCGCATACCTGTATTTGGGAATGCTTTTGCATGTTTGTAACCTGTTGGAGTGCAAGTGCTGAACATTGTCTCTTAACGTTGATAGCTGTACGCGTTGATTGCAATACTCGTATTATGGCCACATGTGTTACATGTTTCTGTAGTTTCTTCTGGTATTTCGATGACTTACCTTTATGACTCCCACAATGCGGGAATTAACCCAAGCCCCAAAATTCATAGCCGCATGAGGTGGTAAAGTCGCGGGCCTTGTCCGAACACGCTTGAAGGTTTATGGGTACTAAGCGTCTCGAGAAGCGGTCGTCGTAAACCCAACATGCAGCGTTGCTAAGGGCCTTAATACTTAATAATTCCAAGAGGACGTAGGTGAGCATTCTAGTACACTAAAGTAGGGACTATCAGGCAGCCCTAAACCCTAAAACCCTAAACCTTTAAACCCTTAAACCCTAAACCCTTAAACCCTAAAACCTTAAACCCTAAAACCGTAAATCCTAAACCCTAAAACCCTAAACCCTAAAACCCTAAACCCTAAAACCCTAAACCCTAAAACCCTAAAATCTAAAACCCTAAAGCCCTTAAACCCTAAACCCTAAAACCCTTAGACCCTAAACCCTAAAATCTAAAACCCTAACACCCTAAGCCCTAAAACCTGAAACCCTAAACCCTAAATCTACTTGTTTTGGTTGGACCTCGAGCTGACGTTCCCCTTGGTGAGGACATGGCTTCGGCGCAAGAGAGAATCGGCGGCGTCCTTGCCACGGCCGGGCATCACCTTGCACCCTTATATGCGGTTTTTTGGGTGTAAGGTATCTAGGGTTTAAGAGTTTTAAGGTTTATGGTCCTTTTTTTACGGCTATAGTGGAATATATCCCCACAAATCCCTGCTCTCGTCAGGTAAGGCCCCTAGAATCGACTCTAAGCCTACCTCAGTCATCGAACTCCGACCTCCTTGGGCCCTAAACCCAAGGGTTTAGGGTTTAGGGTTTAGGGTGTTTTGGTGTCATGAGGGTTCTATAAGGGCTTCGTGGCTTAGGGTTTAGGTCATTCCAGAAAACCGAATATCTTCACTCTTCGTGATTTTCGGCATGTGGTTTCATAAGCTTGGCAGCTGAATTACTACACTTTGAGCTTCATGACCCCTTATAGACGCTTTATGGGAGACTATGACCCCTTGTAGAACCGAAAGTCTACACTTTGTGCTTATGACCTCAGCAACTAAGTGCGGGCTCCACTGGGGCCTAGGTACGCGAAGCCCTTCACCGACCTTGGGGCCCCAAAGACATGCCTTACGTACGGGTTGATGATATAAATCCTGCATTACCTTTAAGGACCCTAAACTGTGGGAAGTATGGTATATTCCTTTTTAGGGGTAATGTTACTGATAATAGGGAATATAAGATAATTCCTGTAGATTTGGGCAGGATTTACATCATCAACCGTACTTAAGCAGGTTTGCAGAGAGCTTCCTTGAAGCATCATCGCACTTAGCAGCTAGGTTCATAGGCTGTACCTATATTTGGCAAGTTAGCCTCTCCAAACCTGGAAAAGGTACCCTTACATATTTTGAAGAATGAATGGGATATCTAGTTGTAACATGACTCTTCTTGGGGAGGTTCGCGGTGTCGAAGCTTCTTGCTCCTCCTTTAAGGACATCTCACCAAGAAATTGCTACCAAGCTTCTAGCAAGAGAGAGAAGTGTCCTTAAAAGTAGAAGGCTCGAATTTTTAGCCCCTTGGTTTAATTTGGGTGTTCTACGATGAGTAATTTGAGAGGGTTTTACGAGTTCGTGCGGGGTCTGCAGGTCAAGCCTTATGGTTTCAGGCTCAAGGGTTTTAAGCGGCTGAAATGTTCGAGTCGTTACCATTCGGAGTTTTAGCGCTCATGGCTGCGAGGTGTGCCGTCCGCCCTGAAGTGTTGCCTGTCCCATCTTTCTTGCCTGCGATTCTACATATGCAAGCCTCCGAATGATTGAGATGTTTACTAAAGTCTCCTGTGTCGAGACAAAGGGAACGACTTAGTGCAGATCGCACGCTGAACAATCCTGACCTGGACACCTCTCACAACTAGCATCGTGACGCATTACCCGCAGATGTATGCAAAGCAGTCCTTGCAAGAACATCCGAGCTTCTCCAGCAAGTCACAACCATCCCCATCGTCGGGAGGGCATTAGAGTGCTTCGGAAGCTGTGTTGATGGGAAGTGGTTTCAGGTCTTAGGCATGCATGTTTTCATGTGGTGATGGTTGCGAGCAAGACCCGACATTGACACAGCATCAAAAGCTGCGCCTAAGTCCACCTTGCAGGCAGTTAAGCCTTCAAGTCAACAGTCCGCCCATGGCTCATGCCTGAGTATCCTGAACCCGAAGAACTACACCCTGAACGTCAGAGCACGACGACCCCACCATTTTTTTTCGCGCAGTGGCTCAGTAGTTGAGATTGCGATGTCTGAGCTTGTCTGACTTCATAAACACACAGTAAGTACTGAAGGCTGACCCTTGCGCGTCCTGACACCTGGACAACCAAGTTAACAAAAGATTGAAGCTTGGTGGTTGTCGTTGTCTGATTTTCGTTTCACCGCGTGGACATTCGAAGCGAACGGTTGACACAAGTCGCGCACGAAGAAAGCTCGATGCAGTAAGTGTGTAATCCCTGTCTTTTGGATCCAACAGACATTGTGCAACAGCAATCTGTTTTTGAACACGATATGACAAGCCCGGCTTCATTCTACAGGTTTGTCTATTGGTGCAGCACAGTGCATTGGCGCAACATAGCCTCTGCGTGCTGGCGCGGTTCGGAGTATGTTTCATGCCTCAGACCCCTACATCAAGATAGCACGCTTTACCTTAAAGACGGGAGAACACGTTTTAATTATCACAACTACGTGCCCAAAACTGCTCTGGATCACGTCATTAAGCCGTTTAAACTTCCGTGTTAGCAGAAGCTGTTGCTAAACGCTTGCAAACCCGGATGTAGATTCCCGCATGCTGTTGCAGGCGATAGGGTCCGCAACAGACCCGCGAGTGAGGTGCCTGTTTGCAGAAAATTGCTGTTCCGAGAAGGATTCAAGCACATGGAGGGTCGCTTGTAGGCTAGATGCCCCAATGCCCGGATCCCCAACACCCCTTGGACCGTTCAGACTCTTTGCATTCATCTTGCGATGCTAAGCCCAAATTCCCGGCCCAAAAACCCAAAGGTCGTGGCAGCTTGTTGAAACGGACAGAAAACGTGCTCGACGAAATGGCCGCAAAAACCCATTCTATCGCGATGCTCTTCAACCCCAATTCCTCAGCTACTGGCATTCCTCACAAGGCCATTCCCCAAACCCTGGCTGGGTGTGTAGGAGTCCATTCAGACGGAGTTGCGATACCCCTTAAGCAAACACTCCAACAACCTTCAGATTGTGCATATTCCTCTTATCAGCGTCCTACGTTCCTGACTCAAGCACTGTCGCAGTATCTGACATGTCAAGTCCATGCATGGTTCAGCAACCATATGCGGGGCCCTCTATGATTTAGGGCTCCCTTGGAGGAGCTCCTTCTTATCAGACACAATGTGGAGAACTACCGATTTCCATAAGCCGGTAAAGCTGGTGAGTGCCTTTACATCAAACGGAACCAGGCAGCTTGAGGCTTTGCAAACCTTGTCAACCTCGAGGAGAAAGCGCAGTAACATCTATGCAGATATACACTCATGAGCAGAAAGATGGGTACGCATACACACCCATACACGCATATAGCATCTACATCTTAAGGGAGCATGGAACTTAGTAGATAGAGTTATACAGATAAGGTAGCTACATTTATAAGTATTTGACAGCCATTTAAGGTGCGTATAGCCTTACTTCATAAGGTCCCGACTGACCTAAGCTCCACTAGGACTCTCCTCCGCCTCTGCGTGAAGGCGGCAGGGCTCTCAGAGTCTCACGTCGGACGCTTCTTTTTGGTTTAGAGTTTGGGGTTTACGGGTGTCTACCTTTGCCTACAACGTGCATGGTAGAGCCATCAAACTTGACCCCACTTACGAGGCTTTGCCTCTCAGGGTTTGGGGTACTCTTCGGGGCCTGAATAATTTGAATAGGATGTTAAGGGGGGTTCTTGATAATAAGTATAGTATAAGGATAACCCCAAAGCCCTATTCCAATTATGAAGGCCAGTACATTACAGGATTTCGAGTTTGCGGCTTCCGGGCTTCGTTGCAGATTCCGAGCTTCGTGCTTGGGTGTTCGGATTCCCGGCCTAAGGTTTCGGGTCTTGGTGTTTCGGGCTTACAGGCGAGGGTTTAGGGTTTAGGGTTTACAGGCTTTGGGAAGGATCCTGAGACGGAAGACGAAGCCAATCAACTAAGTCAAATGATCATCCAAACACACACCTTGGCATCGGAAACCCCCCCCTCTAAACCCTGTCGAGCCCCAGCAATGCTTTAAAACTCCTATGGATCCCTCATCTGAACCCTCCCATCACGGAAGCTCTCACTCTGAAAGCTCTTGTTCCCAATCCCTAGACACAAAGCCCCCACATCCTTGCACCCTACTTGGAGGATCATGGGTCTCAGTAAATCAGTTTAAATATAGCTATAACTCCCCAAAGAAAGCGCTAACTACCTAAGATCCCCTTGATCCGTTAGGTACTATAGACCCTAGATACTAAGATGCCTACGCCCAGCTCCCTCGAACAGGTTTTCTGCAACTCCTCCTCAAATCCCCCCTTTGTAACCGTAAGCCCACAAGGCCTGGGGACCCAGGGCTTTAAATGGAAGGTAGAAGATGATCGCAGCATAGAGTGCAATATCATCACAAAAATCTAAGTCTAAATGCAAAGTGCAAGTAGAAGTTATATGGTTCATGTATATTTGTATAAATATATATATATATATATTAAGAACGGTATAGGACGTAATATAATACAAGATTTTGTGATATCATAAAAAATAACATAGTATAATACAACCTAATATGATAGTCATATGGTACAATCGAATAAGATATCATGGAAAAGAGTTATGAAAAACATGTAGGCCGTGACTATGAAGAACTATGGTATTTCAGCGGGGTATGCTCCAGAGATACTGTTGATGATATAAGTCCTTAGCATTACTTTAAGGAACTTAAGCTATGGGAATTATGGTATATTGCTTATTACGGGTAATGCCGGATTGCCTGATAAGCCCTGATGTTGACCTGCTTGCCAAGCCCCTGTCACGTCTGAAACGGAAGGACTTGTACGACTCCTTATGCCCTGAGCCCTTACATATCCCTCAATGTAGACCCCTGATGACTAAACTCCGGTGTTCAAGGCCTTAGTCTGATACAAGGGAGGTGGTCTGTGAATCAGGGCTCTACATCACTTTTGGCCTGTGTCCTGAGTTCCCGGCAGTACACTTTGGCCCTTTATCTAGGACATTTTCAGGTGGGTAGTTACCGTTATAGGAGCCCTCAAAGAAGCTGTGTATACCTTATAGAAGCCTTATGGAAGCTCTTTTTTTCCCCTAAACTTCCGCCCTGTAGTTTCCTTTAACTTCATGTGTTGGGGTTTCCTTCTTCCGACGGAATAAGAGGAACTCGGCATCCTGTAGTACTAGGGGGCTTCAAGGCAAGGAAGCTCTGACCCTTGAATCACCATAATCATAAAGACAGCCCTTTTTGCTACGGCCCTGCGCGCGGTATGGCGCGCATTGGCGCCGGCTCAAGCACTCTAAGGTGTCTGGCTATAAGGGCATACTTAAAGTGTGGCCCAAAGATGCTATGTCCCGAGGCGGAGTGGTCATAGATTTCTTTGAAATGACGCTTAGCAGTGGTTTCTGCCCAATAAGCTATCTGTCTTCGCCTTCGACGTCCTTGTTGCTTGATTCGATCTTTGTAAGGCTCCTGAAACACTACACTGTAAACCGGTTCATGGGGAGCGGTTTGGTAAACTCTGGACATGCACTTACGTTCAAGCTTGAGGAGCATATCGGAAGGGCGGCGGGGATATCCAGCTTGGTACCAAACCGTGTGGTTAGTGATTCGGGAGAAATAAGCTGCTTTAATACCGATGACTCTGCGCGGATACCCGAAGTAAAATCCGTTGAGTCTTTTGAGTTGCGGTGTGGTCAGGGTAAATTCGTCGAGGCCGTACAAAAGCGTGGGTAAAAATACTGAAAGAAAGATTCGAAGCTTGGCTTTCTTCGGGAGGCGGCTGTTCCAGACAAGTCTTAATTTTTTGCATGCTTCGATGGTTAGCGCACGGCGGTGAAAGAAGGCCGTTTCGAATGGTTTGCTCCAGGAAACTAGGGAGCCAAGATACTTAACGGAATCCGATGCAGGTACTTGGGAGCGGTCTTGGAAGAGTAGAGTTTGGGGCCCAAATCTAGGGTCAATCAAGAGCTCTGTTTTTGTGGAGTTAAGGAACATACCATACAGAGAAGCTTCGACTTCCAAGGCAGAGAGTATCTTCTGCATTTGCGGAATGGTCAGAGAAAGTAATAATGTATCGTCGGCGGATTCCAAATCGAAGCATGAATGGTTGATTGACCAAACGTTGGTGGGAACCCCCTGATTCAAAAGCAGCCCATCAACGTCCTCGAAAATAACCGAATGATGAAGAGGTACGGGCTGAGCGGGCAACCTTGTCTTATACCTGACCCGAAAGCTCCAATCGCTTTATCACCAGTTGCGGTATGTAATTCGAACGACGCATTGTTATAAAACTGTTCGACTAGTTCCAGTTCAGCCGTGGGGAGGCCAAAGCGCCTCAGCGCGATGATTAAGGCGGAATGGTCAATAGAATCGAAGGCCTGTTTCCAGTCAAGGAAAAGTAGGTTGAGAGGCCTTTGTGTCATATTGGCCCATTCCATAGCCCTCCTGAGAACGAACAGTGGCTGCGAGGTGCCGCGGTTTGGTCGGAAGCCATATTGGGAAGCCCCCTCAAATCAGCTTCGCAAAGTTTTGAGAGCCTAGCTTGAATCATGGAAGCAAGGATTTTGCACGCCATACTTAAAAGGGAAATTGGCCGATAGTTTGCTGGATCCGTGTCAGCTCCCTTGCCCTTGAAGATGGCTACCACTCGAGCTTCTAACCAGGATTTGGGGATCTTCGGGTCCCTTCTGAGATCATTGTAAAGTTGTAGAAGTTCTGCTTCGGCGGTGCGGTCAAGCATCTGGAAAAGCTCTCCAACTAAACCATCGGGGCCTGGCGCCTTTCCTTTTTTGATCTTGCCAATGGCTTCTTGTAGGTCCTCTAGTGTGAAGTCTCCCTGGTCAGGTTTGGTGGGGCGTAGGGGAGGCCTGTTGTTGAGGATAGCGGCGTGCTCGTCCGAGTCTGGGCGCTTGTGCCATTGCTTTTGTGCGTAGTGGTCCCGGAACGCAACATGCGTACGGCTCCAGGGGACTGGCTTTCCCTCGACGTGGAGGTGTGATTTTCTGCCCTGAAAACCCTTCTTTTGATTACGGACAACCTTCCAGACTGCGGAGTGGTCAGCGCGTGGGTCTGCAAGCAGCTGGTCGTGTACCCACTGGACCCTATCCTTCTTTGCAGAGCGTTTGGCCTGGTACAGAAGCTGCTTGGCGTTTTCGTCGCCGTTCGCGCTAGCTGCGCGGGCTTGGGCAAGCTTGTTCAGAGTATTTTCCGTGATCCAGGGTCTGCGCGGTGCAAGTTTTTGCGTTGGGAAAACAAGCTTTGCTGCCTCCAACATGCGCGCCTCTAGGGTGTCTGAATTGGCAGAGCGAGGTGCGGAATGGTCTGGATAGGGCGCCGTGGTGCCCTGCACAAAGGCTGATTGTCTACCCTGGTTGGCCAGGTTGTCTGCTCTCTCGTTCCCTTCCTGTCCCGCGTGCGCTTTAACCCATTGGAGGTGAAGGTGTCCAATTGACCTAACCACGGCTCGGATATAGTTGACCATTGCTTTGTGCTTTTTCGCCTTCCGTCTCCCCTTCAGGACGTTAATTGCCCACTGACTATCCGAATGAATAGCTACCTGGCGGTATGATCTCTCGTGCGCTAAAAGCGCCGCTTCGAGGATAGCCGTGAGTTCGCCTGTGTTGTTTGATCCTACCGCGGCTCCACAATATCTGGGGTGATTAGGGTCGGTGGGGACGGGTCCATAAACATCCTCCCAGGAATCCGGAAGCTGAAGACAGAATCCCCAACCTGCTGGGGTGGTTGCCGTGCATTTACCTCGGCTACCGGAACCATCGGTGTAAAAGTGTTTGGCGGTATGGTCAGGTGGGGGGGGCGGGTCAGAACCTGCGGAGGTCCCTATTTGTAGGGCGTCCTGGTAAGCCTTAGTCTGTTCCGGAGTTGGTGAGAGGACCTGGAAGGGCTTAGGATTTGGGCTACGCTTGGGACGCTTCGCCAGTTTAGCCGAGATTTCTGTAACAAGCGGGTAATGGTCAGACGCAAAACCGCAGTGCAACAAGGATCTGCAGGATTTGACAGAATTGAGCCACTGCCTTCTGCAAAGAGTGTGGTCCAATTTCTGAAATCCAACCGGATCAACCTGTGGCGGAATGGTCGGGGGTGCCAGAAGTGAGGGGACATCCAGGAAGGAACGAATCCTAAAAGCAATGTCCAGGGCCTGGGGTTCTGCGATCTGCGAGGTTTTTGCGTAGAAATGCTGTAAAGCTATCGGACCCAACACAAACTGCGACCAGTCCTGTGGGGGGGCTGCTTTGTCACGATAGGTGATTTGCTGTTTGAGACAGGGGGTTCGGAAGCTACAGACTTCCACCATGTTTTCCTGTTTCATGAGGTTAAGGCAAAGGGTTCTGTTGGAGGAGGCGGAATGATCAATGGCTTGGGTCCCTTTACCATAAACGAAAGGTCCCAACAGTCCCTGATCCTTCCTATGGCGAGCCTGAAACCTCACGTTAAGATCTCCTGCAAGGAATACGGGCTCCGGTTGAGAATTTTTCCGAGATGGGCCTCCAACGTTTCTCAGAAGGGGGCTCTATCCTCCTCAAAATCCAACCCAGCATGTGGTGCATACGCTCCTACGATGTGAAAGGAGCCACCTTGCTGACCAAAAGTGAGGCGGAGTAGTCTCGGGGAAACCTGCAAAACGTCCTGCAGGTGTGGTCGAAGCCATGGAGAAACAATGGCCCCCACCCCTGCGTATCGGTTTTGCTTAGTCCCTGAAAGAATCACCAAGTGCCCCTCGGATTGGTAGGAATAGTACGAGGTAGATTTGGTTTCCGTGAGGATCAAAACTCCCAGCTTGTGTTCTTGCATGATCTGGATACACGCCTTTAGCTTAAGTGTCTCTGCAAAACCCTGTACATTCAGGCAAGCAAATCTGAGGCGCTGACCCTAAGCTAGAGGCGGTGTGGTCGGGAAATGAACCGAATGATGACTTCGTTTCCTTTTAAATTGCCGTTGCCAAAGGATAGCTTGTTTGAACCACTTCGCTCGGGACTGAGCGGCGTGTTGGGGACTGGGGTGCGCAAGGGGGCGGGGTCCCACCCTCAACCCCCCACCTTTGTTGCAATGTCTTCGCCACGCGCGGTACTCCCGCCTACGGAGCCTGCGCTTGGCGCTTGGCGCCCCTAGACTTTGCTT
>CAJNJA010012052.1:0-13329 GCA_905231915.1 Symbiodinium necroappetens | reverse complement strand
CCAATCACCTCTGGTGATTCTCACGACCCTAAACCCCCTAAACCTTAAACAAGTAAACCCTAAACCCCAAAGACCTTAAACTACTAAACCCCTGAACCCCTAAACCCACCCTAAACGCCTAAACCCTAAACCCCTAAGCCCTAAACCCCTAAGCCCCTAAAGCCACCCTAAACCCTAAACCCCTATTTGAACCCTAAACCCCTAAACCCACCCTAAACCCTAAACCCCTAAGCCCTAAACCCCTAAGCGCCTACAGCCACCCAAAACCCTAACCCTTTAAGCCCCTAAACCTTTAAGTAGCGCCCTCTCGGCCCTCAGCGCCTGCGAGGAAATCGTGGCACCTGCAAGCGGCAAGCAGCGATTGTGTTGAGGGGTTAAGGGTTTGAGGGCTAGGGTTTAGGGTTTAGGGTTTGGCAGGTTTAGGGCTTTAGATCCCCTCGTGCCCTCCTGTCCTTTAAACCAGCCTCCCACAAGGATCCCATAAGGGTTTGAGGTTTAGGGGTGGCTTTGGGATTAGAAGTTTAGGTCTATTCCAGTCGCAGGCTAAGGTTCGTGCCTTACAGGGATTTATGCTTGAAGGTTGATCCTAAGTTTCCGGGGGTACTTAAGGTTTAGAAGTTTAAGGCTCAAGAGCTTAAGTTAGGTCTCAGTTTAGTGCTTTTGTGCTTTTTAGGGGTGTAAGCCTTTAAGGTTGATCCCAAGTTCCGGGGCTGAGGGCTTCAGGCTCAAGGTTCGGGGTGTCGCGTCTAAAATTTAGGGGGTTACGGCTTACTCTTCGGTTTAGGCTTTAGGGATGTTTAGGGTTTAGGGGTTAGGGTTTAGGGGGTTACGGCTTTCTCTTCTGGAGGCCTCCTTGGGTTCCTTCCTGTCTGCGGTTTAGGGTGTAGGGTTTGGGTTTTTTGTACTTGTTGCTTATGGTTTAGTAGGCGCTCTCTTGACCAACAAAACTCTGTGTTCCTATTTCTTTGTTAAGTGAAGTTGAACCCTAAAACCTAGACGCTAAACTCTGTTTCACGGCTCTGCTGTGAAACCCCTAGGCTTTGCCTTTCTGCTCAGGACTTCTCCAACTTCGATTTCCTACAGCCATTAGCCTTAGACCTACACATCTTCCCAAATACCTACCTACCTACCTGCCTGCCTGCCTGCCTGCCTGCCTGCCTGCCTACCTGCCTTCGTTTCTATCTACCTGTAATGTATATGCGCGTGTAAGTATTTTACTTGCTTACAGACAGACACAGACACACATGCCATACAGACACACACACATGCAAACATGTACATACAGACAAAAGTACATACATACATTCATGAATGCTTATGTACGTTTGTACATGCGTACACGACATGCATATATACTAGTATATACAATCATTAGATACATATATACATGCATGCAAACATATACTTATATTTATCTTTATCTTTTTCATCTTTGTCTACGTACATACATACATACAGACATACATACATACATACATACATACATACATACATACACACATACATACATACACACATGCATCCTTATCTTTATCTTTGTCATCTTTAATTTACATACATACAAACATACATACATACATACATACATACATACACACATACATACATACACACATGCATCCTTATCTTTATCTTTATCATCTTTAATTTACATACATGCATACATACATACATACATGCATACATACATACATACATACATACATACATATAATCATACACATATATATATATGTGGTTTGGCGGGGTATGCGATGGTATGGTATGGTATGGTGTAGTGTGGCGTGGCGTGGCGTGGCGTGGCGTGGCGTGGCGTGGCATGGGATGGTATGGTGTGTATGTATGCGTGCATTTCTACATACATATGTCTAGGTATATACATGCATATATGTATATGTGTACATATATATATATATGAGCCGGCGTCAAAATAACTTGTTCATGCTGCTTATGTTTTTGAACTAGCTCGTCCCCTTATCGTTTTCAGCGGAATTCGCCTAAGGCACTTGCAGGGACCAAAGTGTAAGTAACCCTGTCGTTTTAGCGCGTCCCCTGTCGATCTTGGGGGTTCTGGCTCAACAACTATCCTCTACACTAGACTACATTAACGATAATTTTGACTCCATCTCATATATGTGTGTATGTAAACTACATTCCAAGTAACACCCCCATCAATAGCACCCAAGTGCCGCAGGCAATGACGTTTAGATGCAAAAGAGCTGCCTGTGATTTCGGTGGCATTCTCTTCAAGCTCCTGCAATGCAGTCGACAGCAAGCGAAACAACAACAGGTAAAGATAACTGTGCCTACATCCCTCTAAACGCAGGTAGCTGAAAGGGCACGCTCAATCCGAAGTTGAAGAAACCTTTACAACGCCTTGGGCACATAATCCCTAAACCACGAAGCCAAAACACAACCGCAACCCTGAACCTGAAACACCAAACCCCTATAATCCCAAATCCCTTCGCCCTAAACCCCTAAACTCCAATCCCCAAAATCGCCGATATCAGGTCTTGGGAGTGACGCACTGCCGGGTTGAGGGTTGGTCAGTCTTGGGGGCTTATGGATGTAAGTAGAAACTTAGGGAATAGTTTCCAGGGCTGCAAGGGCTCGTGTTTTTTGAGGCTCCCGGAATCCCGAGGACCATACTATCTGATGAGCTTCTGGGCTTTTTGGAGATTTAGCTCTGAGTTTGGGTTTAGGGTTTCGGGTTGTGGGGCTTGGGGTGTTGGGTCTACCGGTTGGGGGTCTAAGTGTTTGTTGGGCCGGGCATTTCCTTACTTACTTGCCATAAGGCAGTTGGATGACAGTAGAATCTGTCCAAACATTATAACCCTAAATCCTAAACCTCAAACCCTAAACTAAACCCGGCCCTAAACCCCATACTTCAACCCTAAACCCTAAACAAAACTTGGCCCTAAACCCCCAGCTTAAACTCTAAACCCCAAACGTTAATAAACTCTAAACTAAACTTGGCCCTAAACCCTCAGCTTAAACTCTAAACCCCAACCCATATTAAACCCTAAACTAAACTTGGCCCTAAACCCTCAGCTTACACTCCAAACCCCAACCCTTACTAGACCCTAAACTAAACTTGGCCCTAAACCCTCAGCTTACACTCTAAACCCCAACCCTTACTAGACCCTAAACTAAACTTGGCCCTAGACCCTAGGCTTGGCCCTGAACTTTAAACCTTACAGCCTAAAGTCCTCAAGCCCCGGTTTAGGGGTTTAGGGTTTAGAGGGCTTAGGGTTTAGGGTTTAGTTAAAGGAAACTACAGGTGGGGAGTTTAGGGTATATAGGGCTTCTATAAGCTTCTATATACGGTATATAGACCTTCTATAAGGAAGGCTCCTATAACGGTAGCTACCCACCTGAAAATGTCCTAGATTCTAGGATATCAAAGCTACCAAACCCTAAGCACCAACGACCTAAGCTCCCCGCCGGGCCCTTTAGTGGTTTAAGGGTGTAGGGCTGAAAAGCCCTACGCCCTTAGAGCCTTATAACCCCTGAAGCCTAAGCCCTAAGCCCTTTAAGGTAGCCAAAGCCCCAAACCATCCTAAACCCCTAAACCCATCAGCGTAGCTTACGAAATGCTGGTTTAGGGGTCTCCCAGAGACTCCAATACCCCTTAACTAAGGAATATACCGTAAATTATAGTAGGACCCCGAAACCCTGAACCCTAATATTCCCTAAGCCCTAAACCCGAAACCCTAATATTCCTGAATTAAGGGATATTGAAGTCTCTGATTTTTAGGGGTTTAGGGTTTAGGGGTTTAGGGTTTAGGAGTTTAGGGTTTAGGGGTTTAGGGGTTTAGGGTGTAGGGGTTTAGGGTTTCGGAGTTTAGGGGTTAGGGCTTAGGGTTTACGTTCACTTCCGAATAATCACCCAACATGGAATGGGGGTTTCATTGAACTAGCAGGCCCTAAGACAGACCCCTCCTTCAAAACCAGGCCTAACACCCATTAGCATTATAAGTCACTAAACCCAAGTAACCCCTTGAACTATAACGATCCTGAAATCCCCTATATATGAACTCTAGAAAACATCTATTGAAGTAGAGATCCCGACGACTTCTTTGATGTTTTCTACCCAGCAACAATCCCTAAGCCCTAAACCCTAAGCCCTAACAACAAAACATGTCCTTCGGGGGCTCTGGAGGAGGTGGGGGCGGCGCATCCTCGGAGGATACCAAGGCTTTTAGGATTTTGGGGTTTTGGGTTCTATGTAGGGAGTATTGAGCCGTTAGGATATTGTCATGTTTTAAGTTCCTGAGCACGTGCATGACTGTATCCCATGCACCGAGGAAGGTGGAAACTGTATAACAAGAAACCTCCCTCAAACTAATATGTACAGGAACAAGCTGGCAGGCAGGGACTCAGTACGCTACAGAATCCCAAAAGTTCCCCAGCCCACTGATCCACACACGACTGCGAGACGGAGGCTCTGGTCACAGCCCACGTTGCAGTGTACAGGCGATGGTGCTCAAAGTCGGGGCTGAGGCGTTGCGACTTTGTGTACCCCTACAGTGCATAAGAACCATGGCAAAAGGCTCCGGGCTAATGGGTAATAAAACCAGGGAGCTGCGCCGCCCCAGGCATCCGATGGGCATGAAGTACGACGCCCAGTTACCGCAATGGCCTGCACCGTGACTTTCAAAGATATGCCATGGTACATCAGGACGCACCTCACGTGGTTCACTCCAACCGGAGATCGGGCACAGGGCCCACAGTGATATGACACCATTGTCGGGGTTGTAGTCGCCGAAGCAACGTTCACCAGCTGGGGGCTCTGGCCGCCAAATATGCGTGGGTACAGGTTCCCTGGCATTAACCCCGTCATTTCCCACGCGCGTAGCGGTACCTTCTGGTCTGCCAAGCCCGGCCCTTGATCACGGCACTGTCTCCAAGGAGACGAGATGTCTCTTGGCAGCTGCTACAGGGGATGTCCCGCAAGTGCCTTAATCGGCAGACCCAATATTGTGCACGGATGCCTGCAAATCCGTTTGAGCGCTAGCCTAAACCTACCGAGAGCTGCGAAACCCCTGTGCCGATAAACCCTAAATCCTAAACCCCTAAACCCCTAACCCTCAACCCCTAAACCCACAACGGGATTACAGATTTTCGGGATCCTATGTAGGGGAAGAGGGCTTTGGGGGTTCCTTATTATAATTATCGTATAATATAACCCCCCAAACCCCATTCTAATTTCTAAGGCCCCTATATTATAGAACCCCTATAGTAACCCTTATAGTATCCCTTTAAGGAACCCTTTAAAGGAACCCTATTCTATGTATTAGCGCCCCCATATTAGGGCCTGCAGGCCTTAGGTGCTGTAATGTAGAGCTAAACCAATCATCTAGTTCGGATGCTACTATTGATGAAGAGTCAGGTTCAGGGTGTAGGGGCTTTAGGCGTTTAGGGTTTAGGGCTTAGGGGTCTATTCATTTTCAATCGGGTTTGGGGTCACAACCAAAGCCATAATCATACTGTTGATGATCCAAATCCTGCATTACCTTAAGGACCCTAAACTATGGTACTTATGGTATATTCCTTACTATGGGTAATGCAGGAGTTATAACATCAGCCGAAGTACATACTTAGAGACCTCCAAGGCTCGCTGAACCCTGAGTTCTAAACCCTAAGCCTAAACCCCTAATCCACAAACCTTAAACCCAAAGCCCATAAATCCAAAGCCTATAAACCCCAAGCCCTAAACCTCTAAACCCTAAACCTCTAAATCCTCAGCCTCTAAACCTCTAAACCCTCAGCCTCTAAAGCCTAAACCTCTGTAAACCCTGAACCTCTAAATCCTAAACCCTAAATCGCCCCCGCCCCGCCGACCTGCGACAATGGCGGTGGCGCGGGCACCCCGGGTGTTTCGGCAGCCGCTGGGGCAGGATCCTGGCGTAGCTTCCGCATTTTCCTAAGGATTCCCTAAGCCCTAAACCCAAAACCCCTAAACCCTAAACGCCTAAACCCCCTCAACCCCTAAAGCCCTAAACCCTAAGCCCTTTTAAACCCTAAGCCCTAAACCCTAATCCCCTAAACCCTCCAAGGTTCGTTTTAGGGGTTCCTACAAAATTTCTCCTTAAAGGTTCCTTTAAGAGTTTCTTTAAGAGTTCGTGTCAGGGTCCGCCTAGAGGCCCCTACACACGTTCCTGCAAAGGTTCCTATGAAGGTTCCTGTATGGGCTCCTTTTGCAGGCTTCCTACAAGGGTCCCTACCACGGTTCGCTTGAGTTTAGGGTTTAACGGCCCACGTACCTATAGAGACCCTAAACCCTAAACCCTAAACTTCCCTAAACCTTTAACCGTGCATGTACTTCAGCCCTCTTGTACCTTTTAGAGGAGCCCCTTGAAGGTCTGTAAAGTTGACATGATATCGGTACATGTGGCGCCTTTCTGGTTTTAAACGGGTTTAGGGTTTTGGGTTTAGGGCAATATAGGTTCCTTGTCGAGGGTACCTTATATATGGGAATAAGATTGCTTAGACGAAGGACTACAATGGAGGCTGTAGGTATATCTATGTCGGAATCCATATCATCATGTGTCTGTATTTCGGCACCTCGATACATTCTGTGAACCGATATAGCGAAAGAGCATATCCATATCTCTACGCCTCTCTACCTCTATGTCTCTATATCCCTGTGTCCCTATGACTAAGGTTCAGTCCAGCGAGCAGTGATGCTTGCAAGAGTCTAAGAGCACGGCCCCGTAATCAATGGCTTTGGAAAGTCTCTGAATACACTCTGAAACCGTGAGCCCAGAGACTCCAATATCCCTTAATTAAGGAATATACCTTAAATCATATTCGGGATCCCTATCATATATTAGGGGTCCTGAATTTATGAATACTCCTTAATTAAGGAATATACCTTAAATCATATTAGGGATCCTACTAGAATTTATGGTATATTCCGTTATTAAGGGATATTGGAGTCTGTGGGAGGCCGAAGAAGATCATCCTGTTAGCATCCTCGGGCTGTCAGGATACAGGGTTTTGGGTTTAGCGGTTTAGCGTTTAGGTGATTTTTTTTTAAAAAAAAACATGCTTGAATGCCGGAATACGCCCGATTACCTGCTGGACCTCTTGATGTGTTGATTCAGGTATTCATCGATTTCCTGCGCATTGAGCCCGGCATTGGAAGACAAAACAGTAAACAAAAGCACTGAACGTCAAAGATGCAAATCCCCAAAACTGAAAACCTCCATACCTTAAACCTTAAACCCACAAGCCCTAGAGCCCGCAACCCTTATCTTTTTCCAAGTTTGGGGGTTTAGGGTTTAGAACCCTGCACCCCAAAAGATACACCCAACCTAAACCCTAAACCCTAAACCCCAAACCCGGCACCCAAAAAGATACACCCAACCTAAACCCTAAACCCTAAACCCTAAACCCTAGACCCCAAACCCGGCACCCAAAAAAGATACACCCAACCTAAACCCTAAACCCTAAACCCTAACCCCAAACCCGGCACCCAAAAAGATACACCCAACCTAAACCCTAAACCCTAAACCCTAAACCCCAAACCTGGCACCCAAAAAGATACACCCAACCTAAACCCTAAACCCTAAACCCTAAACCCTAGACCCCAAACCCGGCACCCAAAAAAGATACACCCAACCTAAACACTAAACCCTAAACCCTAACCCCAAGCCCGGCACCCAAAAAGATACACCCAACCTAAACCCTAAACCCTAAACCCTAAACCCCAAACCTGGCACCCAAAAAAGATACACCCAACCTAAACACTAAACCCTAAACCCTAACCCCAAACCTGGCACCCAAAAAGATACACCCAACCTAAACCCCAAACCCTAAACCCCAAACCCCAAACCCTAAACCCTAAACCCTAAACCCTAACCCCAAACCCGGCACCCAAAAAAAGATACACCCAACCTAAACCCTAAACCCTAAACCCCAAACCCTAAACCCGGCACCCAAAAAGATACACCCAAACCTGCTCCATGGGCGCAGGAGCATCTGCAGCCTCGACGGGAATGGCTTTCAGGCTTCACCGTGTTTTGGGGCTTTAGGGTTCTACGGTTTGGAGGTTTGGGGCTTAGGCGTTTGGGGTTTGGGGTTTAGGGCTTAGGGTTTCGGGGTTTGGGGCTTTAGGGTTCTAGGGTTTGGAGGTTTGGGGTTTATAGGCGTTTAGGGTTTAGGGTTTGGCATTTGGGGTTTAGGGGTTTAGGGTACAGGGGTTAGGGGTTTAGGGAATAATATGCGCTTAATTGCACACTGCATTGACTCTAAAACCGACAGACCCTACCTGTAGCCCAAAAGACCGACCTTTTTAAGTGACTATATCTAGAAACCATAATAAGGAACCCTAAAAAAAGTTGGTCTTTTCGGCTATACTGTACGGCTGTTACCCAACATCCTGAAGCTGCCTACAGTCTGCAACGTATTTCCTTTTCTAGGTTAGCTGGTTTCCTTCCTTGCTGCGCCCCACGCTCGGCTACCCTCCATGGTTTGGAGTCTAGGTGTTTTGCGTAGGGTTCTTGTTAAATTTAGATGTAATGTAGGTTACCATACATAATAAAGAAACCATGATATTTACCAGAGATCCCTAGTAATAGTATGGTAGCTTAAATTCCTTAAAACAGGAATCCCAGAGACTCCAATATCCCTTAATTAAGGAATATACCTTAAATCATATTAGGAGTCCTACTATAATTTAAGGTATATTCCTTAATTTAGGGATATTGGAGTCCCTAGGAACCCAGTTTAGGGCTCAGGGGTTCTGGTGGAAAGGGGTTCGGCCTCGGGCTTTTTGGTTTGCTGCTTCCGATGGTGCTCAGCTCCACCTCACTTTAAAGGAAGCTACCGCTGGGGAGTTTAGGGCTTTCTAGGGCTTCTATAAGGCTTCTATAAGGTATAGAGACCTTCTTTTAAAGGAAACTACAGGTGGGGAGCGTAGGGTTTTCTAGGGCTTCTATGTGGCTTCTATCAGGTGGAAAAGACCTTCTTTAAAGCTCCCCTATAGACCTTCTATAAGGCTCCCTTAAACGGTAACCACCCCCCTGAAAATGTCCTAGAACTCACATCCGAAAGCCGCACCGAGCAAGAAAGGTCTGGTTTTTAACACCGGAACCCGGAACTCTTTGGGTTTTTGGTTTAGGGTCTAGGGTTTGGGGTTTAGGGTACCCTTAGCATCAAAATAGCCCAAAAGCCTCAAACAAAAATGTGGGTCTTTGGGCCCAAAAGCCTTAACATAGGAGTCCTTCGAGCCTTACGGGGTAGGGTAGGTTTTTTTCCCAGAAATCCTCAACGCCACAACGCCTGAACACCAGACTTCCGAAAGGACCGGCCCTTTTAACACTCATGCCCTGATCACCCGGTACAAACCCCATGATCCCCTAACACCGCGCCCCCCCAAAGTCTTAAACCCTACTTGAAAGGTCATGAGAAATTATAAGCGGGGTTTTAGGTCGGATAACTATAATCATCTAAACCTACACTAGGTGACCAATTATATGAAACCCTAAACCCTAAATGACTATAACTACCCATAGGCTCCATAATAGTTCCTTTTTGGGATTACACTGATAGGACCCTAAATACAAATCAAGGAACTACTGTGGAGCCTATCGGTACCCATCAACCTCCAAGTATGTAGGCTTTAGCCCCCCAAAGCCTGGTCGGGTGCGGCAGCGGTCGCCGCGGGCTGGGCTAGCGCAGCCTGCTTTGGCTCGGGCTTTCTGTGAGTTTAGGGTTTGGGGTTTAGGATTTAGGGTTTAGGGATCAACAAGCCGATTTAGGGTTTTGGAGTTCTGAGGGTGTTGATAAATAAAACCATGATAATAAGGCTCAGTTTAGGGCTTTTGATAAAATGTAGTCCTTTGATTCAAAAACTCCCTTTAAGGCCTTAAAGGCTAGGATATGGAAAACAAGCAAAAAGGAAAAACGACAAAGCGGACCAAACACATGCAGAAAGGATTAAACAGACAATCGAGGCTTTCGGAGTTCCGGCAGAGGGAAAGGCTCGTCATAGGAGTCGGTGTAAGGGATTAGGGTTTAGGGTTTAGAGTGTATAGTCTATACGACCCTAATCCCTACACTTCGTATAGTCTATACTGTTCTGCAACATTCCACAACCCTAAACCCTAAACCCTTTCAGAGCATGGCTTTTTCGGAGCTCAGAGGAACCGCAGATGCACAACGGTCCAGGGTTGGGGCAAACAAATCCCAAACCCATCTAAACTCTAAACCCTAAACCGTTAGGGTTTAGGGTTTAGGGTCCCATCTAAACTCTACCCGGGCCCCAAACAGCCTACCTTTTGGGGGTGCCACATTGTGGCTTCTTCATATATGCCTCTGGGAAATGAGGTTTTTTATTTTGGGGGCGAAGGTAACTCTACATCCTAAACCCTAAACCCTAGAGTTCTAAACCCTAAATCCTAAAGTTCTAAACCCTAAGTCCTGACTCCTAAAATCCTGAACCCAAAAGCCGAGAAAGAGGCTTTGAGGGCAAAAGCGCGAGACCAGGCCCAGGCCCAGAGTCGGCTTTAAGCTATTTCGGGCTTTAGGGCTTTAGGGCTCCAGGGGTTTAGGGCTTTAGGGTTTTAGGGGGTAGGGGTTTAGGGTTTAGGGAATATGCCCTAATTCTCCTCAGCAAGGAGAGGGAGAGGGAGAAGATGGAGAGGGAGACTGACAAAAAGCAGCCGTATCGCCTTGCATCGGCCCAGCTTGATCATGTCAGCACCAACATGTATGTCATTGCGCTCGTGCAACCATCAGCTACGGATGACACCACAGCCGCTTCGCAGATCTCTACGGCTCATTGTGTCCATGAGAGCAGACATGCAGCCAGAGGGAGACGGACTTGCGCCAGGAGTGTCCGACTCTAGCAAACGACTAGAGAGTCGGTGCGTCGCCGATCCAACATCAACCGCGGGGTCTCGTTTGGTGTCAGTGCGGACAGCCACAACGCCAAATCCAACAGAAACAGGCTATCTTCCTTATAAGCTCTACACATGCACACCCTGTGCTCTGAAACTTAGATCGCTCTCTCTCTCTCTCTCTCTCTCTCTCTCTCCTTAAAAGATCTATACATAGATGCCCGAGGCAACCCGCAAGAGTTAGGAGGTTCTTGTTAAGGAGTTAAACTTAAGTTACTACAATAGGGATCTATAGTAAAGAATAAGGTTTTCTTACTAAGGCAGCTTAAATTCAATCTCTTAACAGGAACCCAGATAACCATAGGCCCTGAGTAGTTCCTTTTTGGGATTACCTGATAGGCTCCTAAAATATAAACCATAAGAAGGAGCTACTTGGGGGCCTATGGGTAGACAGGAGGAACTGTCGCCCGTCTTCGGAGGGTCTTTCTGCTAGAGACTCCCAGAGGCATCGTGTCTGCAGGCCCTTGCTCTTACCTCTACCCATAGGCCCCTAAGTAGTTCCTTTTTATGGCTTATATTTAGAATCCTATAAGGTAATCCGGTAATCCCAAAAAGGAACTACTTAGGGGCCTATGGCTAGTTTAAGGTTTAGGGTTTAATGTTTAGCCACTAGTTTCTAAAGTAATTCCAATTTTGGCTCACCAACTGTATGGTAAGAGCCCTATAATACAGAAATAAACAGT
The DNA here is from genome assembly GCA_905231915.1 of Symbiodinium necroappetens. Taxonomy (NCBI): domain Eukaryota; class Dinophyceae; order Suessiales; family Symbiodiniaceae; genus Symbiodinium; species Symbiodinium necroappetens. Next base: position 1,739 of record CAJNJA010012052.1, on the reverse strand, counting down.
TAACCAACAAAAGGAAATGCAGTGCAGACTGCTAAGGCTGCAGCAGCAAATCTTCAATGCCAGATTCCTGATTGTGATGCAGACGTGACATTTACTGCCTTTTGCTTCTATACCAGGACAAAATGGGGAACACGAACGACGACTAATCATTCAGACTACTAATTAGACTCCTAGACTAGCTCGAGTTTGATTTGTAGGTCCACGTGCGTCTCGAGTCCTCGGTCTCCAGAGCCTAGTTGAAGACAGTCGCTTCATACGTTTGGGACGTCGATATTGGAACCAACCTACTTGCAAGAAAATGAGGGAATGGCCGTAAGGCTTAGATTGTCGGAAAGCCCAACGCCTAAACTGGGTTCTTGTTCAGGGATCTAATTTAAATTGATATAATAGGGATCTATAGTAAATAAAATGGTGTCCTGACTATGGCAACTTATAGACTAAATCCCTTAACAAGAACCCGGTAACCGCCCGGCCTGTGCATCCCCAGGTGCGGCGTCCGCCGGGACTGCCGCCGGGGCGGTTTCTTGGACAGCTGCATCCACTGCGGCAGCGGCTGCCGGTGCTGCGACCGGCGCTGCCACCATGGGCACATCCGGGGGAGGCCCCGGGGGTGGCGGCGGCGGAGGTGGCGGTGGCGGCGCACCGTTGGCCCTGACGATATGGCTTGGGTGCTTTTTTTCTGGGAAGGTGTGTTGTGGATTTGCAGAATCAAAGGCATGTTTGTATTATTGTATGTTCAGAATATGTATCCTTCCTTCTAGCCCTACTTGCTGAATGCCGCGGATCATCGCCGCGAGTAGAGGAAAGCAGCAAAGAGGTAGCTGGGGTGCTTAAAACCCCGAACCTAGCACCGGGTGATCACGAGACTTCATAAGTAAGTTTAAAGGCTAAGGGCTTAGAGTTTAGGCTTTCGGGCATGTTCTCTGTACATACCTTAACCACAGTTTACCATGGCCCAGGGTCCTTTGAGTCAAGCCTAGAAAACCCCAAACCCTAAACCCTGAACCCTAAAACCTAAGCCCTAAGCCCTAAACCCTGAGCCCGAAACCCTAAAACCTAAGCCCTAAGCCCTAAACCCTAAAACCTAAGCCCTAAGCCCTAAACCCTGAGCCCCAAAAACCTAAGCCCTAAGCCCTAAACCCTGAGCCCGAAGCCCTATAAGCCCTAAAGTTCGGGCCTTGGGTTTTATCGGGTTTAGAGCTCGGGACTTAGGAGAACCCGAAGCCCAAACACCCCTTAATTGAGGAATAGGGTTTAGGGTTTAGGGTCTAGTAAGGGTTTAGGGTTTAGGGCTTAGGGTTTAGGGTTTAGGGCTTAGGGTTTAGGGTCTAGTAAGGGATTAGGGTGCTTACACTATAAGGGGCTTGATACGCCGGCTTTAAGGTAATATTCCTTAAGGAAGGGGTCTTGGGCTTTCTGAGAAACCTGGTAGAACTAGACCCACTCCCGAGGCACTTTGCATCTTCTTCAGGAGCATGCCATAGAAAGGTTGAATATGGGAGCCTTCACAACTAGACTAGGGGTTTAGGTTTTTTTTTTAGGGCTCTTTTCCGACTGCGCGAGTCTCGGCTAGGGGTTTAGGGTTTTGGGTTTAGGGTTTAGGGTTTTGGGTTTGGGGTTTTGGGTTTTAGGGTTTAGGGTTTGGGGTTTAGGGTTTAGGGTTTTGGGTTTAGGGTTTGGGGTTTCGGGATTAGGGCTTTTGGATCCATTATAGTCTAGTAGGTAGAAGAGGAACCTTC
>CAJNJA010012051.1:0-13329 GCA_905231915.1 Symbiodinium necroappetens | reverse complement strand
TATTACATTATATTACATTATATTACATTATATTACACTATATTACACTATATTACATTATATTACATTATATTACATTATATTACATTATATTACATTATATTACATTATATTACATTATATTACATTGCATTATATCATATTATATTATATTATATCATATTATATTATATTATATTATATTATAAACTAACTCTTGGAGTTTTCCGGAGCCTGGGGGATGCAGGGAACTGCTGCGAGCCTCTTCTGCTGCCGGCAAGAGGCCATGCTGAGCCTCGGGGACGTGTCGTCGAGGCAAGGTAGAAAACAAGCTTCTGCTTCTTCGTGGGATCCCAACCATGTCAGTTTAAGCCTAGAAAGTGGGGAATCGCTCCAGACCCGCTGCTCGTCTGAAACGCTGAGGTATTATTCGTTGACTTGTCCGACCTGCTTCGGTGAATCGTCTCTGCTAGAGTCTCTGCTAGAGCTGACCGAAGGGACGCTCATCTTCCCGCGTCGATTGTGGCATTAGCTGAGGCTTCAACGCATATGCCCTCCAGCATTTCAACCTGCTTTACAAGGCCGATGAACTTGCTTCTGCCGTGCTTGCTTTCCGGCTTTTCAAACACAGGGATTTGTCCGCATGCCCTCAAACTTGTCACTGCAAGTTTGCTAAGGCAGCAATTAATGTGAACTTACAGCTGGCATAGAGGCAACATGCTCAGGGTGAGTACTGAAATTATGCAGCGAATCAGATGCTTGCTGTCGACAGGTCTTTGCAGAGCGCAGCCTCGTATGAAGCATCAAACAACAAATCTCGCTTTTCCAGAAAAAAAGCACGACACAGCCGTGTGGGCAATTTACTGGTTTGCAGAATGTCTCGTCAACACAACACTTGCCCGCAGCTGCAGAGCTGTCAAGGGTCTTTCAAGCGAAGCGACGGGCTCTGTTCTAAACCCAAAGCTCGTGCAAGGGGATGCGAAGCCTGCTCGATGAGCCCCGACTGGTCATATCGCCTCACTCTGCGCGACGCACTTGTTTCCGCGAGCTTTTGCCTTCGGGGCCCCGGCCACAGCTGCCCCTCGATCATCGCCTGAGCACGCGCGCAGGAGTCCGTTTGAATTCGGGGTCCGCTGGCACTGCAGAGATCATATCTGAGGTGCCCGAGGAGCCTGCTACGCGTTCCTGCTTCTCGGGCTTGGAAAGTGGCCACTCCCAACCTCTTTTGTGCACGAAGGCGCACAGCGCATGCCTGAATACCTGAAATGCCTACTGCCGCTTTGACGAAGCTCCCTGCATTTGGTGTTCGGTGGCGGCGGCAGGCCATCATCCAATGAACCTGGCAAGTTGGGAAACAAACTAATCATTCTATGCTGTGTCGTCAATTCCGGATGAGCAGGCCTAGCAGGTGCCCAAGAACTCTCATGCTTCAGCTTTCTCCTGACATCCTACTGTTCCACGGTAGTCGCCAGGCAGGGTGCACCGGCCACATCGTCGTCATCCAGCCGCTGTCTTCCAGTTGCTGGCCTTTGTTCTGCAAAGTTGGCTCAATCAGACAGTCGCCTGCGAAAGAAGAGCACGGCTTGCCCCGTGCGAAGAAAAGCCGAAGTCTCCTCTTCGAATCAGTTCACTGACTATTGCAAACTCGTTGCGACTCCATAGCTTCTCTCGCGGGGGTTGAGCCTGCAAAGAGCTTTGCAGAATCCCTCATGTGTTAGCAAGCAGAGGCTAACCCGCGACCTGACATTCTGACCCCCACCCTACACTGTACACTCTTGCCGCAATCAATTCTCAACCCGCCCCCTAAAATCAACCTCAAAAACCGCTAATACCCCCGACCTCAACCCGAAACCTTCTATAAACCCAGAGAGCACCCCTTACCCCCGACCTCACAACACGTCACAACACACAATACCAAAAACCCATAAAACCAGAAACCCGAAATACAGAAGCTCTTTGGGTTTATGGAAGGTTTCGGGTTGAGGTCGGGAGTATGGGAGGTTGCTTTGGTTTGGTTGGGTTTTTGGGTGGTGCTTTGTGTATTAGCGGTTTTTGAGGTTGATTTTAGGGCGCAGGTTGAGAATTGGGGTAAAAGTGTAGGGTGGGGGGTCAGAATGTCAGGTCGGGGGTTAGCCTCTGCTTGCCGTGTTAAGGGGTCGGGAGGTGCAATATGCAGTCTGCATTATTGGACAGGTGGCTTAGGATTCTGTGCATTATTCGGACGTAACGCACCGATTCTGCAATAAATCGACTGCACGACAGGCATGTTAGGCGAAGGCCTGCTGAGTAGGGTTTAGGGCAGCTTAGAAACACAAGTCTTCAGAGCCGGTAGCCAAAAAACACCAAAACAGGAGAAGACTTCGAAGGTGGAAGGATTGTGGTCTTCAAACATACCGACGCTGAAGTCTGCTCCCTTCAACCACCAGCAGCGATCCCGGTGAATCCAGGTCCAGGCCGGGAATGGACAGGCCCCCAACAAATCCTTAGCCGTCGCCTGCTGTGTTGCGCGAACGACGCGCTGTCGCTGTCGGAGGTGACGAAAGGTAGTAGCCATCCTCGCAGGGCCAAGAACTGGCTTCGTTGTGTAACATGTGTGAGCGGTTATCTAGCTGGCGACCGTGTTCTGCTCAAACACTGTTGCTGCAGGCGAAGCCTCGCGACTCCGCAACCAGATATTGCATTGCATCACAACTTGTATCAGGCAGGGTGTGGGAAAGCGACAAAGGCGGGGCAGCAAGGCAGACTGAGAAAGACAGAGAGACCAACAAGACGAGCGGGCATCGAGCGCTGGAGAGGACAAACATTTAAAGCGAGGATGGTCACAAGATCACTCTAAGGCCAATCCAGCCTGGAAAGTGGGGGAGAAGCTCGGCGGCACCAACCACAGTTAACTTCTGCTGCCTACGGCTGCCTTTATGTGGTAACTAATATACGATAATATGCTAGAATATACTAGAATATACCATAATATATTATAATATACTAATAACAGACTATACAAACATACTTTAATATACTGATTGTGGGAGCCCTCTTTCTCAGAGCCCGGCCCATCGAGGCTTCGCAGGCCTTTCCGACCGGCCAGCCTCCGGCCGCGGAGAAAGGTGCTCAATGCTCTTCACGTTGTAATAAAAAAAGGGACTCCGAAGAGTGGACCAATACGGCCTCTGGTTCCTTGTTGGGGCTATATTTAACATGATCATAGTTATTCCTTACTGGGCTTTTTATTATGTAAAATTGTATCCAACAAGGACCCAGGCCTAAGGGCCAGAAAGATCCCACACTCCTGGGAATGGCACCGGAAAGAGGGGAAGGGCGAAGGATCCACCAGCAAATGGCCTCTAAGGTCGCGGGAACCGCAGCTGAGGGCTGCTCGCCTGAGCTCTTTAGACCACTGCAAACGCTCGGCATGCTGATACTGCTGTCGCTGAAGATACAAATCGACAAAGAAGAGCAAGCTCCTGAAACACGCTTATTTGCATGTGTCCAGCATTGTCCAGCTTTCTGTAATTACAGAGATTGGTCTTAGGGACTTGTCAAACTTGAAAGAGACACGGTGCGAAGCTTGACCCGAAGGGTAACGTGCCCGGCAGCAGAAGGCCCCTACGTTTTTCTACTACCGGCAGCTGTGCCACACACCTGGTTCTGCGCGAGGGGCTGCAGAAGGAGCCGCCTGCCGCCCAGCGCAGACGAGGCCACGAAGATGTCAGGAGAAGGTACTCCCTTTCACCAAGTGCCAGCTACAGGGCCTGTCGTTGCCACGAGACTTCATGTGTCCAGCCCGAGCCTTCTCCATCTGACAGCGAAGCTCTGACAAGGACGCCTCCCCAGGGCCGCGTGTGAAGCTGGTACAGGCTTTCTCGCGCTTTCTACGGAAAACCACCAGCCCTCGTAGCGTCAAGCAATAGTGCGCAAGGCAAATTCCTACGAGCAGACGGAGATCCATAAGCCGGACCTCACCACACTCCCGCACACCTTTGTAAAAGCCGGGGCACCTGGACATGCTGCAGGGAGGGGTCTTCCTGCAGGCAAGACATGCGCTCTCATAACAACTCGCGTGGCGGTCTGGCTGCGGGCGTAGAGGTTCCCAAAAGCATACTAGCGCGACACGACTACGAGCCCAATCAGACTTGTCAGCGGGTCTCGGTGTGCAGGCCTGGAGAGATCTGTCGATGGTCTGGCGTCTTTGGGGAACAAGACGCATCAGGCCGCGCCAGCACTGTGTAGGACACCATCGATTTCTTCGCTCCTGGTTGGTAGTGATTGCTTCCAAGTCCGTCTGTGTCGCCGATGCCTGGACCACCAGTCCGGGCAAAGACTCCATGCTTTACCATGATTCCTGTGGAGAACTGAGAAAGGAGGCATTCCTTCCCTAAGCACGTCTAGGAAGGTCTGCCTGGTGGTGACGAGGCTGCTCAGCACAAGTGGTGGCATTTAAAGACGGCAGTTGTGTCACTTCGTTTGCGTGTTTTCTTGAGATGTGTTCCATTGCCACCCTTGTCACTCGTACCACAACCGGCCTGTGCCAGAATCATCTCCGGAGGTATGGATTCCGCCTGAACTGCCGACCTTGACTCTTTGGAGCCATGCACGGTTCTGCGAACTCGTAAGGGCCGAAGGGAGTCCCTGGAGCTCTCAGCTCCGCACAGGCCGGCCTTCAGGGCCTGCCATTGGCCGAGAATGGAGGAGTGAGCCACTACGTCGCATTACACGGCATCAGCATCTCTCTGAACAGCTAAGCGTGTTCAGCGCACGGCCAGTGCGACATCGTCCTGTGGCAGCTCGTGTCCCCGAGCCTCGACGTCTTCATAAACACTTTGCAGCTGAAGTTGTAATTCAAGGATCCGTTACAGTGTCCTGCGGTGGCTGAGCTTTAGCTGAAGCAGTTCACTGGAGAAGTCCAAGTGTGCTGCCACCCCAGAGTTCCGCACCACCGATGCCATGGATGCCTCACCCATGTGGCCACACAACCCCATTTTAATGACCTACTGTAGCTTTCATGCGGACTGCTGCGCCCTGCCTGAAGCACTCCAAGGGCCGCCGACAGCCGCTCCACTTGCAACCTCGCTGCGTCCTGAAACGCCACGGTAAGCTTGTAAACTCGGGACCGGTTTTGTCTCGTTTTGTCTTTTTTGAAGTTCGTTCCCATCTATCCAGCTATCGAAACCAAGTATATCGGGGGAGCTTAGTCGGCGCCTTTTCAGCCCACTGAAGTTTGCACGAGGATTCCGCCGTATGCAGTCCAGCCATCCCGTCACAGCCGACAGCACAGGTCTGAGCTCCCCTGTCTCCTCCCGGCGCTTGGACTCTGCCAGGTGCGATGCCATCTGATGCACGGCCTCGGGCTGAGCTGGGCAACTTGCACTCGACGCTTCGGCATCGATGTGTAACTGCCACGAAGCTCGTCGTCTCGCCATCTGTACGAACAGTTCTCACAGAGCTCAGACGGAGACCACATCGTCAAGTTCATGCTGCTTTCGAGCTGCCTATGCAAGTCTGCGATGCATGAAACCCACTTGCGATCTCTCCATGAAAACCCGAGCCTGCAGGTCACACTGAAGCTTTGTCACCTGTTCAAGGCCAACTAGCAGATTGCAATCGCCGCGCCCAAAGGAGCTCGTGAGCCTGCTCACGAAGACTCGTTCTTTCAGCCTCAGATCGCCGTAACAAGACGCTTGAATAACAAAAGCCTAGGACCTAGGACAGAAGCCTCGTTTCCATGCTGCCACATCCGAGGACATGGCCACGATTTTTTGAGTCATACTGCGCTCCTGCTGAATTGCAGGCTGAAAACATGCCATGAAGCTGTTGATCTGTCAACTCATAGGCAACTCACACACACACACAACACCCTCACCCAAGTGCAGAAGCCGTCTCACATTCCAAAGCGGGGATCTCGCCATGTCCTTCTCGAGGAGCTCCCGGGATCTCGCTAGTTCCTGGACCAGGTCCGCCTCGATGCGCAATCCGGACATCCCTGGCACTCCCTGGCACTTCCTGCTTGAATCCGCCTTTAGCGTAAATCAAAGCGTCACAAAAAGATGGGAAGTGACAATCCACCACATGTGCGCAGTCATGAGCTCAAGCAGTTCCAACCTGCTCGGGGGCAGCGCCAGAACCTGTCAGAGCAAGAGCAGCAAGAGCAGCGAGAGTTCGAGGGCCGAGACTGCATGCGCTCCACAGCTCAACAAACCCATCGTCTCCGTCTGAAACAAGACTTTCGGCGAGGATGGAACTCGTCAGCAACAAACGCTTGGCGCATGCCCGCACTGTCTGCAGGCAGCGGGCCTCCGTGGCTTTCACGCCAGGCATTCGCACGCACTGTCGCACCAGGCCCGGTGCACTGGCGCAGGGCAAGGCAAGTTTTGCGATGAGAAAGGCTCTCAGAGCGGCTTGGATTAAGCCGATGTCAAACCGTGCAGCCAGGTCTCGTCGTCATTGTTGTCAAAGAGCTTTCGTCGCAGAGTGTCCTGCAGTCCGTGTCCAGACCCGGACCATGAAGACAGTCGCAACCCCCCTGGCCTGACCAGGCTCCAGACAGGAGCTTTTCCTTGGCTGCGCCGAGATGCGCCGTTCTGCGCCCACCCACGCAGCTGAGCTTCCAGCAGCTCCTCTGTTCGAAAGCTGGGAATCTGCGGCGTGGCCATCCTGGCACAAGCCACCAAGAACAAGTTATCAAACATGTTCTTGGCAGAGGCTAGGGCCGCATCTGAGGCTTCATCTACAAGATGTAGAGATAGGCAATGCCGAGAGCAGTGCCCAGGAGACGAAGAGCGGCTGCTGTCCGACATGCCTTTCAGGGGCTGAATGACAGATGTCGCCTGTGTAAACTGGCGCTGCTGCAGCCAAGTGGCCCCAGTCCATTACCAATGACCCCTACAACTCGTTTGTGCCAAGAAGCTGCGGGTCCAAATGCACTAATTATGTTTCTCTTGGAGACGAGGTGAAAATAGGCCAGTTCTGGATGAAGCCATTGGATCAACGCGTCCTTCATGCTAACCCTCAGGCTCGGCCTGATTTCAGAGTTACAGCGTGGGGCGAGGTCTGACGCGGGGTTTCCGGGATTCTCTCCCAAAAAAGTTGCGCATGGCTTGCAGATTTCCTAGAGGACGCGCATGTGCGTTTCCTCAAGAGCATATTTCCTCCTGGCGGCCAGAAGGAGATGGTCTCTCCGGCACTAATGCTGCGATGTGCTTCTGTTCGGAGGAGGTATGGGGGCATCCGTTTGACCACATGAAGAAGCTGTACACACACTCACGCCAAGGCACTACTTTTTGCCCTCCCAGCAGACCGACGAAGCAGCATGGCAAGCCCGTCAGGACCAAACGCAGAAGCTCGGCCTTACACAACGCAGAACTCGGAAAGCCGTTCAAAAGCGGATGAGCTTCAGAGCGGGGTTTGAGACCCTTGCCGTAAGAAAGCCAGGCTCACGTCCGCCTGCGTTTCTTGGGCCACAGTGCCTCATGGGTCCAGATGCTCAGAGCTCAACTTCACCCGGACTGATGCTGGCCTCAATGGATTTCCTCTTCGTTGCGCCTGGTGAAACAGGGTCGAATACAGTGATATGAGTGACAGCGCAGTGCGCAGATCTGCTTCTGTTCTCCGAAGCGAAAGCAATATCAACGGATGCTTTTCTCGGCTGGCAAGTCGTCTACCCTCGCTGTCCATGCCTGCTGCGTGGCGAGGGAAAAACAAGATTACATGGCCAAGTGGCAGGCGAAATTTCCGCAACTAGACACACTTTTGACCAATGTCCGTCAAGACAAAAAATGAGATTGATTGGCTTAGACCCCACCCCACTAATCGTGGCATACCAGAGGGATTTGAATATGACTACCATCATCCTTCCCGATCACGTCAGTGGTTGGGGCCTCAAGTGAAAAATCTGGATATATTCGATGCTATACGAGAGCATGACGCTCTAATGCTCGCAGCACGAAAAGCACCCAGGGCTTGCGAGACACAGAGTATCTCGGAAGGCCCCGATTCTGTGACACTAACCTACGGATGCATTCGACAAGACCTGTCGAAGTCTGCTGGACGTCAGTGCGTGGCTCCTGTCTTGGCCAATGTCGGGAGCCAAATTGCCGCATTGTGGCAGTTCGCACCATGATCCCAACAGCTCTGAATCTAACCTGCTCCACACAGCTCAGGCCGTCCTTGAGAGTCGCTGACCTTGGCAGAGCTCCGTGAAAATCGGCTGATCCATGCTCTTGCTGACAAAGCCTCCAGGGGCTGCAGGCGAGAAATTACTAAGCTCAACCGCTCCAACCGCACCACAAGCGTGGCCTTCAAATGAAGGCGCCGCTTCAGGCCCGTGGCAGCAGGCACACCTCGTGGAACATGCAGTGACTCGACTTCCGGCTGTGCCGTGGTGATTGGATTCTGAACTCCGGCAGCTCTCTGCGACACGTGCAGGGAAGGCCTAGACCTAGACAGGACCTAGAAGCAGCTCATGCTGCCAAGAGACCAGAACTGGTCCAACTTCCACGAGCCTCCTGGCCGCCGCAAGGCTGAAACGAGCTGCAGCCGTCCGGCACGATGCCGAAAGTCCGACAGACTGGTGGGCCATCGACACTGTCTCCGCCGTCTTCGCTACTTAGGCCATGCAAGTTTCGAACAAGCCGTCGGAATTCATCGCCATCCAGGCAATTCACTCTCTGAATTTGCCCGCGAGACCGTGTGCGGTTTGTCACAGCAATCTCAACTGTTGCAGGAGACTTAGTGCTTTGGCCGGTGGCGAGAGACGCCATGCCTCCCACCTTGTGCTCTGCCATGGCTCAGCAGTTGCCGTCACCACCACACTGCAATATAAATGCTCGAGCCAACCGGTTCGCAGATAGGCTCCGAACATCGTGACACGGCGGTCAAGCGCTAGGCCGCTAGACACCATTCCTACCACAAAATCCTGCATCCTTCCACGGCCTCCACGAGTGAATACGAGCTTGCTGTTGCTGGACTTTGCAGCGTTGAAAGCAAACCTGCAAACTGAAAGCCAGGACAGAATGCAAAGACTTGCTGCAGTTCATTCGAGCTTGCCTGTTCTTCGCATCTCCTGCGTGAAAGCACGGTCTGGGGTCTAATGAAACAATTTCAATGTCGGAGTCTCATCGTAAATTATCCGCAGACCATGCTGTGCATAAGGCGGTTGAGTCATGTAGTAGGGGGCGACAGCTGGAGTGTCACTGCGGTCATCCTGCTCTTCTCATCGCCGTGTCGGCAAAATTACTTCGCTGGCAACGTGCGCAGCTGGCATAGAGCTAAACTGATATCCAAACTTCTGAAGATCATGCACGGGGAGACTCCTGTAAACTTCTTCAAGTCGGCCGGATTTTTGATGCGCTTCTGAACGATGTACTTGCACATGGCGCCGCGCGCCTGCAAGTCTGGCACATGGAGGTATCAAGGACTGAAGTGGAGGCTGAAGAAAATGAGGGTTCATCGCATGACTGCTCAGACTATGCCTCCAGTGAAAGGGGGCACCTGCTTCACCAAGCTGGAGGGCCCGGAGAATTCGCAGCTAACCACTTGCACGCCTTGGGAGACAGCCGGCATGTTGTCTTGTCTTCAGCGTCTCCTTTGACTCCTACGATGCCCCAGTCTGCATCTACGTTTTCGAGAGTGGATCTGGCCTCATGCAACTAAGCCTCGATCATCATCATCGTCGTCATCATCATCATCGTCATTGTCATCATCAGTACAGTATTCATGTCTTCGCCTTCACCATGAACGCGATTGACATCATCACCTTCCACCACCCTTGGCTCAACACTGGGCACACACCCCCATCATCACCCATCATCCACTGTGCTACACTACCATCACCCAAGGTGCCTAGCCGTCATCCTGGAGGCCTTCCTAGCTGTGGCCAACGTGGTGCTGAAGATGCTGCATGCTTCTAGCTACAAAACACTGCTCATCCAGAGTCCGATTCCGATGGTCCGAGAAGGCAGCTTGATGGTAGCTTCTTGGGTCGAACTGCCTTCCAGAACTCCTGGCGGCGGCAGTGACAGGCGCTCAGGTCGCCGTGCTGACATGGACGAGCTCTGCGGCGGCCGATGCTCACGACTTTGGGTGTCCTTGAAGGCTACTGGTGATCCCCACTGCTGAGGCAAGCAGGTCGTTCCTCGGCCTTCGAAGCCTCCGCAACCTAGGAGAATGACACCCCCCCACATGCGCGTCTCCTGAGAGGCACAGTTCACCAAGAATTTGGCCTTGCTCAACTTGAGCTCCTTTGGAAAAGACCAGAATCTGGAAGAAAAGTTCCGCGAACATGTGAGTCCCGCCTTCGCCAGGGCATCGGTGATCGTGTCACCCCAGACATCGTACATGGTCTTTCCTGGAACTTTTGGGGAGTGTGCTGGTATTTGGACAACAGTCACCCAGCCTCGAAGCTTCGAGGTCATCTCCAGGCGGTATGGCCTCCAAAGCTCGTGGAGCTTCGCGCCAGTGCATGAAGCCCCCCTCCAGGAGGCCTGATCAGATCGTAAGGCTTCAAGACCTGGCGAAAAGGGCGACACGACCGTTAAGCTCCTGTTGTGAACTTGATATCTGGAGGATCACGAGCGAAGTAGGGAACACATGTCCCGGGAAGGGAGACAACCAAAGCTTTGCAGGCGTGACCCCATAGAGTGCACACCTGGGCGGAAGGCTTGCAAGCGCAGTAGATCAAATCAAATCTCTTCCTGAGTCGCTGATTAGCGTCCATGTGGGGCTTCCAACCAAGGGTGGCTTGGGCAATGTTGCGTGTGCCTATACCGAGGACTGGGCAAGATGCGAACACTTGCCTGTGCTTGCTTCTCATCTGCCTCACACGACGCGCCAACTGAACACTCGGCAGATCCCTGGAATGGGTCTGGAAATTGCGGCTTCTTAAAAGACAAGGTCCTGCCTTCGAGAAGGTCTTGGCCGCAAAGCCACGAAAGGCGGGGCCATCAAAGGCCAGGCCTCTGATGAAATTGCATCAACATATCATACGACATGGCGCAGGATTTCTACTCTGCCAGGTGATTGACTTGGGACTACAGTAACGATTGCAGTTTCGCTTGCGGGGGCCTGTGCAAATTTTCGGACAGTTGAACTTTACTGTAGTTCGCAAGAAACTTTCGACTCCCCCGCGCCACGCCAGGAGAAGGTCACGACGGATCTGTGGTTCGACGCTCTAACCCAGAAGCACACTTAGGACGAAGCACGAAGCCTTGCTTGGCTGAGCTTTGAACTTGGCAAACCTGTCCGGCAGGCCGCCCAAGGTGAAGGCATAAATTTGCATACACTCATGTGTGTGTGTGCTCGTGTGTATGTTTGTGTGTATAGACACACATACATACATACATACATACATACGTAAATACAGACAGGCAGACAGACAGGCCAACCGACCGACCGACCGACCGAAAGACATACCCAGACGTACATATTTATAACAAAGCGCGCAGATACATATACATACCCAGCTTCGCAAAGGTTTGTTGCTTGCTGCTCGGCTCATGTGCACTTTCCTTCTGGCACATTTCACTTGCTTGGTTGTGGCATAGAACCAGGTTTGAGCAAGGGATATAGATGGACTGGCTACTTCCAGGTTGTGTACTTCCTCCGGCAGCTCTTCTATACTCGCTGGCCGCTTCTTTGCAGGTACTGCTGCGTCGTGCTGTCCTAGGACATGCTACATGTGCTCTTTCCACACACTCAAGGCATGCTGCGTGTTTTCTTCGGCAGCCATCGAGACTATTCAGCTTGAAAAAGACTCGGCAAGCCTGGACTCGCCTGGGAAGTAACATACAGCCGAGAGAATAACAGCAAGACAGCTGCATGCAATGCCTTGCTCATTTTCCCGGATATCGCCTCCGATCTCCACACAATGTGTGCTGGGCCCTTTGTCCCTTTCCGACAGCTGCGGAAACACTCCTACACTACACTGTAAAAACCTTGCAATGCTGCTCTAGGTTTCTGACAGCCATTTTCCCCTGGGACGTGCCTACACCAGTCAGCTTTGCTTAAACCTGTGCAGCATTGAAGTCGACAGCGGGTCCATTAACTGACCCTGCACCTTTGCAAAGGAACAGGATTCTGGGTCCTCCCAGTTCAGTTGATCACCATCTCACATCTGTCACGGGCCTGCCGGAGACCCCGAACATGGCTGCACAGCCCTCGGCGCCCAAAGCCCGGCGACATACAAGCTAGAAAACGATGTGAACGCGAAGGAATTCAAAAGCTAGGGCAGCTAGAATGCACTTTAGCCTTTCATGATAATGGATTTTTAATGACGGCCGTCATCGGTGCCAGGATTGGGCTGGTCTCGTAAATTAAGGCTCCATCTCAACACGTATACATTTCTACGCTGGGCCGGAGCTGGTATCTGCTTCGGATGCTGCTTCCAGCAAGTCTGCACCGCGCCGAAGGTTTTCGTGCGCACAACCGCAGCTGTGGAAGAATGTTGCTGTAGCGGCGGGCAGTTGTGGAACATCCAAGCATGCAGGCTTTCACACAGACTGTCTGCACGTCTGAGATTGGCAAAAGTATCGGTCGCACAAGACTCGGGGTGCTGTTTCCGATCATGAGATAATGAGGATCATCTTAATGACTGCCGTCGTAGAAATAGTGATCACAGTAACAATACTGGTAGTAGCGATACAAGCCCCTACAAAAACCTTTCCCGCATCTCTCGCCAAGCCTCTTCCCCTCAAAGGAACCCTGACAGGAGCCCCTACACAACCATTAAAACGAATCCGTGAAGGAATCCTTAGAAGAACCCTTAAAAAGGAGCCCCTAAAGGACCTAAAACAAACCCTAAACCCTAAACTCCAAACCCTAAACCCTTAAACCCTACACCCACCCTAAACCCTAAACCCTACGCCCCCTTTTTACAACCTCTCGCCGGGCCCAGGAGGTCCGACTCTACACGGCCTGGCCCTCGAAAGCCCCTGGGTCGAAGTCTTCGCAGCCTCCAGGGCAGGCCAAAGCACCCGCGAATGGCACGGTATATAACATCATATAACATGATGAGATATAGATGCAGATATAGATATAGAGATATAGAGATATAGAGATATAGAGATATAGAGATATAGAGATAAAGAGATATAGAGATATATAGATATATAGATATATAGATATATAGATATATAGATATATAGGTATATCGATATATAGATATAAACATACATACATACATACATACATACATACATACATACACACATACATACATACATACATACATACATGCATGCATAAATACTCATTCATACATACATACATACATACATCCATGCATGCATGCATGCATGCATACATACATGCATAAATACTTATTCATACATACATACATACATACATACATACATACATCCA
>CAJNJA010012050.1:0-13329 GCA_905231915.1 Symbiodinium necroappetens | reverse complement strand
GGGGGCCTGAGGTGAGGGTCAGGCCACAGGGGTTTCATCCAGTGCCAGGTTGCAGCACGCATTCCCCGGGCGCTCCGCCCTCTGCTGCATCTGCTGCCGAAGCCGGCTTAGGATGAAGTCCCAGGGGGCCTGAGGTGAGGGTCAGGCCAGAGGGGTTTTATCCAGGGCCAGGTTGGGGCACATATGTATGGACGGTATATCTAGACGTACAACTTAGACATGTCGTGAATGGCTTTAGTGTTATGAGAAGAGCTTCCTTCGGGGACAATTTCGTCTCGCCTCACATGCTGTGAATGGCTTTAGTGTTATGTATGAGCTTCGTTCGGGGGACCTTCGTCCGGGCGCAATCTCGTTTCGCGCCTCCTTCGGCTGATGAGCTTTCGGAGTCGGCGTCTCTGGCATAGCCGACCAATCCGGAGACCACATCATCCTCGCTCGCTTCGGAGTCTGCTGCTCAGCCATGATGCAGCACACCGAATGATGATACTAGCCACCGAGCTTCAACCCAAAACTGCCATGGACACGCAAAGTGAACTGGCCTAGCTCTGCGCCAAGGTGTGAGCATGACAAGCAGGAGACTGTAAAGCACGAGGCAGTAATAGGTTCCGACCGCACAGCGGAAAAGAAGACAGGCCTCTGGGACGGTCGTGGCCACACCAACTGGAGCCTCGGAGAGGACACCCATACCCAAGCACGGCACTACCTTACACAACCCAGATGAACCAGGACCGTGGCCGAGTCAGGCAAGCGCAATGGTCCAGCATCCGAAGAGGCCTCGCGGCACACACAGACACCGTCGTCCCAAGCACAGAGTCCGACAGAGTCAGAGAGCGGCAGTAAGGCCCCGGACACCAAGCATCGGGACATGAGTGGATGACTCCTATGCAGAGATGTGTCATAGCAGATGAGCCAAGGAGCAAAGGGAAGAAGCCGAACCAGCGCCCACCTGACCACCGACGGCACCTTGATCCGGGGCTTCCGAGACATCAGCGACCTAAGCCAAAGCAAGGGCAGTAAAGGGACCCCGCATCACATCCTTGCATGACACATAAACACCATCGTCCCAGGCAAAAAAGTAAGGCCCGGACACCAGGCATCGGGACATCAGTTGATGACTCCTATGCCAAGGTGCAGTAGCAGCTACTGCACCTTTTGCGCCAAGGGACGGAGCAAAGCAACCACCAACCCGAACCAGCGCCCACCTGACCACCGACGGCACCTTCATCCGGGGCTTCCGAAACATCAGCGACCTAAGCCAAAGCAAGGGCAGTAAAGGGACCCCGCATCGATGCACTTGAGACCCAAGCCCGAGCATCCACAGAAAGTCGAGGCTCGAGCACCTCGAGGACCTGGGCCCAGTGGGACAAGGGAAGCGGGCTTGGGCTTTGGGTCTAGGATGGGCTAGGCTTTGGGAGGCTTTGGGGATTTCGAGGCTTTGGAATCTTCGCAGCAGAAAGGAGGAAGTACCAGCAAAACTGAGGTCCAGGCCGATGGCATCGACGATTGCATCGAGACCTGCCCGGAAACCCAAACCACAGAAGCCAACAGCAACAGTACCAAGGAAGGGAAAAGCAGGGGGAGCGGAGACAGGGGAGGGGGCTTCGGCTTTCAGGGAGGCTTCTCGCAGGGCCCTTGATTGGCACTCCTACCGTGGGGTTGGGTTCAGGTGCCCTGAAGCCTTAGGGGGGGAAGGTAAGCGAAGGAAACCGAGCGGGGAAGGGAACCACCAAAGACAACATTTCCACTCGCCAAAGAATCAAGCTGCTGGCCGAATGTGCGACATGTGCCTGTCACCCCTAGCAGTCGCATATGCTAACCCAACCCGCCCTATGCCCAGGATACAGGGATGAAACTAATACCACCCTAGTGCTATAACCTATATGCAGCACAATCGGCGGGAACTCACCCCTCGTGTGAAACGTCTGTTTCTGCTGGCGCTGGCTGTGTGGCGTGCTAGGTGCTGGGTGCTGAGAGCTGGGCTGTGTGTGTATGTGGGTGTGGTGCTGTGCTATGCTGTGATGTGCCTGGCTGTGTGGCTGTGTGTGCTGTGTGTGCTGTGTGTTGTGTGCCGTGTGTGCCGTGTGTGGCTGCTCCATGCTCTACCCTCGCTCAGGAAAGGCGCCCTTGCCCATTTGCACCAGCTCATCGTACCAGTTACGGGAACTGGCTGCTACACGAGCTCGCCATACCGACTCTGACTCCGTGGCCTCCATCTGCTCCGCCTCATCTGACCCGCTGTCATGGCCCTTGTTCTTGTCGTCATCCGACCCGCTGTCATGGCCCTTGTTCTTGTCGTCATCTGACCCGGTGTCCTCGCCCTTGTTCTTGTCGTCATCTGACCCGGTGTCATGGTGGCTCTGATCATCGTCCTTCTTGTCGTCATCATCGTTCCTCTTGTTATCGTCCATCAGGGGTCCATTGTCGAGGAACACCGCCAGACGAGGCCGGAGCAATGCCCGACGGTCACAGCCCGGTTCCATGGCCTTCTCCACGACCTGCTGGACGGTTTTGTGGGGACTCACAGAGATATGGCAGATCACCTCGCCGTGCACAACCTGGTTGAGCTCCCAGAGCCCCCGGCACCCCCGGCAACTGGTGCGGTGACAGGGGTGCCAACTCCTCCGCAATCTCGGCCATCCTCTTCACGGCTTCATCGTCTTCATCGGCCTTCATCGACTTCATGGCCTTCATCGCGGCCTTCGCGGCCGGCTTCGCCCTCGCCTTCATGGCCTTCGCTGCTTTCATGGCCTTCATGGCCTTCGTGCTCTTCATCGCAGTACCCACAGAAACAGCAAAGGCAGCCAAAAAAATGGGCCAGAGCCCAGTAATAGCCAGGTCTTTGCAACTCCAAAGGCTGCTGGATCTCCGCCAAACACTAGCCAGGTCAAGGCCACAAGCCAGGATCTTCGCCCAACACTAGCCAGATCTACCCAGGCAAGGACAATGGCAGCACGAGGCGGATGTACGTAGAGGACGACTTGAGTACCTATAGAGTCCTACCGTCTGGAGTCCCCAGGGGATCGATGGGCCACGGGTTCAAAGTGAAAATTCGCACTGGATCGAAGGGCACTGTGTGTTCAAAGTGTCGCTCGCACTGGCAATCACAATCAAGCAAGCTTTCCCCTGTTTGATCCACATGTACCACGTGCATGCAGACACGAACAACCACTCTAAGCAACTGATCCTGCACAGCACGACTGCCAGCACATGTCAGAGCCCGGAACCGTTCACAGCCCCGAACAACCAGCCTCAGAGGCAGGAGGATCAGGAGGAGGAAGCGCTGCCAACCCAGAGACCTGGCACAGAGCATGCTGCGATCGATAGGCAATGCTCCTTTGCTGTGTGGCTTCGCACTGAAAGACAACATGTCATGCAAGCTTCGCCCCGTGCTTCACACCTAAGTGCTGAGCCTCCTAGCCTCCTAATTCCGTCATCCCAAGCACGCCTTCGCCCCATCTCCCTCACCGATCTCGCCAGCTCCATTCTGACGATCCTGGCACAGATGATCTAGCGGCAGACACAAAAAAAACAACCACGGCAAGGAAAGGAGTCCTGCACCTCTGGCTCCGCTTGGTCTGTCGAGTCCTGGCACAAAAGACCGAAATGCAAAGCCGTCGTGCGATCGCTACCCGTCCTTGCCAGGCGCCGCAGACTTGTCCAGCCATGAATTGAGCTCCTGAGCAGGCAAGGATTCGATAAGGAGCAAAGACTAATACTACACCAACTCCCGAACGTCCTTCTCCATGTCAGCAGACCAGATCGAAGGCAATTCCACCGCATCGCCACCCAAAGCCCGCTCAGCACGGTGCTTTTCGCGAGCTTCCAAGGCCTGCAATCCCGCACTCCACTCCGCACCGCCCTCATCAGTTTTAACAATAAAACAAAACAGTAGCTTCCCACTGCGTGCCTTCCCGAAACCTCTCTTACAGCCATGACCCCTCCATGTCCCGTCGACGAAGATGCTTTTGTGCACCGGGTCCCGGATGCACGCCGAAATCCACATCCCAGATCTGCTGCTCCAATATGGCATCTCCGTCTTGCGGTGGTAGCACGACCGCATAGAACATCGCTTCCTCAGCCCATGACCGCACCATCCCGTATGAAAGCAACCTGCAACCGCTTGAATCTGCATCAACGGAAAGCACCCAAATTACACTATGAGAGAAGCAAGCGAGTGTCGCATGCGGCGGATGGCATTCGGGAGAACTCCCGCACAAGCAAGGCTGCTCCTCATCCCACCCGAAGGTCGAAGGCTCCTGCACGAATCCCTAATCCACTAGCAATCAACCGAGCCCGTGCTCGCAATGTCCTTGTAATCTATGGTGATCTCCTGCCCGGACGGAATGTCTGTCAGGGCAATGACCTCAGCTCAGCCACTCGCAAGGTATAGCCATGCAGTTTAATGCCCATCCAAAAATCTACAATCCGTTCAATCTGGCGAGCTGCTGCTACACGTGGAATCAAGACAGGCTCGGGTGCGCAATCCAGTTTCGCAGAGCTCAGCCACTCCACCATTACAGAATTCGGCTTGCACGAGTGGTTCACGAAGCGGGCCTTCCCGCCGCAAGCGCCTAGCTGGGGCACTGTCTCGAATGCAACCCATCCCTTCTCACAGCAAGCCAGCCACAGCTCAAACCCTTCCCCGGACCTGCATCAAGTACAAAGTGAGGTGCACACCGCAGCGGAATGGAGTAGCGTCCCAGATCGCCTTCAGCCACCAGCTTCACCAATTCACCGGTGAACTCTGTCACGAAGGAGCCTAGCACATCGCAGATATCCAGTTCATCCGGAAACCTACACCAGCCCCCAAAGCATTCCGCAAACCTGCTGGCATCTGCGACCCCCGCCTGCAGCAATAGCCCGCTGAGCAAAAAGACCATAGCCCTTGCCCCCGGATCTCAAGATGGAAAGCGGCGCACTGCTGCAGGTTGCATCCAAAGAGATCAAAGAGCGAACCAGATTGCAGAAACACTGCTTCCCGCAAAGGCATTGCTGATCACTACCAGAAATCGCCGACCCAAGGCATCCCAGCAGCTTCTCCGGAATCACACTCCGCCGCAGAAAAAACTTCCACTGCACCGGTGGCTCAAACGGCTCATGTTGCCCTGATTCGGAATCCGACATGGCCAGGGAAACAATCAATGCAGGAGTCCGACGGGAGTGCCTAAAGCCCTATATTGCAAATGTCTTGACATGCTTTCGACGCTGGAATCCCACGGAATCCGATGTATTGTAGCCGAGCTTCTTTGATTTTTTTGTAATTACAACCGAGCAGGACCTAGCGAAAGTCTTCGATGATTTCTAATTCTAACCATTGCAACCCATGGATCATATATTTCTCGACCGTCACGACTGCCTGCCTGCGGTACATCAGGAACACTGCACATTCAAGAAGAAACCCCCGCCCGGACACCCGGATAAAACCCCGTGGCCTGACCATTCTTGACACCCCCCAATATCGAGACAAACAAGGTGACATGCAACCACAACATGCGTGGATTAAACCCCTGGGCCCAGCCCAAACACTCCTTCGGATAAAACCCCTTGCAAGATAAAAACTAGTGGCCTGACCCCCTGCGTTTAATCCAGGCATAAGCAACGGGGATCTACAAGGTAATCCCCAGATGGAACTACAAGGGAGCCTATGTGCGTATACCATGCTATATGATGCAGCACAAGGCCTGCTTCGCTGGGAGCCAGCTGGAGAAGAGCGAGTGCCGCACACCAGACATCCCGGGACGCGGCCACCGCAGCACCTTCCAGTTCGAGTTGAGGGTTCGGGGTCTTCCGCGTTTCCTGGAAGCACTGCAGATGTTGGGCTGTGAAAGACGACGGGCTTGCGAAAAAAATGATGGCCGAAAAGCCGTGTGAGACGAAGGATACTCCATTCCAGCGTAGGTGGAGCTAGGTTTGGGAATGGCCTCTTGGCGCACACCAGAGGACCTGAGCCGATACACCAGGAGATGGCCCGAGGCCCTGACTGATGCAGATCTCATTGACTCGAAGGGCCTGGCGAAGCGCAGGGCTTGCGATCCTATTCCTCTGGCTGGTCTCAACGTCGCACTGTGCTGTTGTCAGAGCCTGGCAACTCCTTCAGGTTCGGGATCTCGAAAGAGTTCAACTGACATATGCGCATACGTATATCATCGGAGACCGATCCCGGAATGGATCTGGGTACAGGCACCTTGCTGCACATCTCTTCAACCAGCGCAACGGCCAAGCTCCACTTTCGTGGCGCCTCGCAAGCACGAATCACCTTGAGGCATCCAGAAGCATTGGTTGTTGCAGGGGCTTAGCACTTCTGACTGTCTTCTGGCGTTCCGTTTTCTACGGGCCTGCATATCTGTTCTCTCTCTTTCGTCAACCTCCCCATGTAGTGGATCTTCAAAGAGGCTTTGTGTACCCAGGAGAAAAAGGCTTTGACCCGACAGAGGAAGTCGCTGCTGTCGAGCCAGGCGGCGGCACCGTAGCAAACCTCGTCCAGGGAGGCTTCTGGAAGCGCATCGATAATGGCCAAAGCTCTCGTCCATTGACTGGCGCTCCTGCTGCAGGATGCTGCAGGCGTCTCAACATACTAGAGCGACTCGCAGGTTCTTCCTGCTGGTAGAAAATTTACGGAAGAGGACGACGCCAACGAAAAGACACCTCACACACTCCTCACACGAAGTAGACTCTTTTACAGTCTTCCTGTGCAGGCCCCTATCAGGCCACGTTGCACTTCCGAACGCTCAAACACTACCGGCCCTAACCCGGAAGCCCACCCACAGGCAGAAGCAGCTGCTGCTGCACTTGATGCGCCGTCGGCTGTTCTTTGTAGCGCCAGAGCAAGCTGCCTCGGGAAGATCTGCTTCGAGTTTGGGGTTCGGGATCAACCTTATGTCAACTGGGAATTAAAGCCAGAAGCGTCCCTTCTTCAGGGTCCATGGGTAAGTCATGCGACTGGCTTTATGTGGCAGTCGATTAAGAGTCGTGCTCTTGTTGGTCGTGCCTGCCGAGATTTGGACCTGGCTGACTAGACGACCGGCGGGGGTATAAAGTTTAGGGAAGCATTGGTCGACATAGAGCATGGTGACGCTAAGTGTTTTGCCAGTGCCAGATGTGTCGCTAAAAAGGAGGGGAGGCAGCCAAGGTCAAAATGACAGCCGCAACGATGTTGCGCGTGGATTGCCCATGCCCACTCTCCCGGCATGGAACAGTCGAGCGGCCACTGTGAGGCCTGCACAGGTTCAGACTTCACAGCTCTATTGGAGCCAGGTATCACATCCACTCAGAGCCGCGAAACTAGTGCATCTGATCTCAGACTTGCTTTGGCTTTGACTATAACGGCCAGCGAAAGGTGTGCCATCGCTGGCATCTGCATGCGAATAAATCAGGCGCCCCACCTGGCGACACAAGTAGTCATGAGCTTTGTCGACTGCGTTTCACGGAATGGTATAGAATCGAACTCTGCAAGTCCTGAAACTCATGGGAACACTGCGCCTGCCCGCAAGTGCTTATCGCCGTCACACGGCTGATGCGATCGGCTTTAATCTGCTGCCTGGTCCGCCATCATTTGTCGGTGTTGTTGGGCTTATTAAGAACTTCGTTGTCAATCAAGCTGGAATGACTTCGAGATCTCGAGATCCAGTTCGCGTGTCGATTTGACGTTCTTCGAATTTCCTTGCATTGCCCGGCTCACACTCGGTCATAATTAACGGTTCACCAAGAATTTGCACGCAGGTGCCACAGCAAAAGGAAGACAAGCACTTCTTTCAAGGCCCTCGGCCGTAAGACTAGACCGTCAACCTTGTAGCATATGGCCTCCTTCGTAATGCCTGCAGAGGCTAACATGTTCAAGGCACAAGCTACCCCGGCTGATTCTTCTGTGGGTGACCGCGGCCTCGGCATAGAGGCCAGTAGCAACAGCCTGAGACTTTGAAAGCTTGTGAGCGTGAAGGCTACAGGATTGCTGGGCCTCTCTGCAGTTTTATACTCTTATCTGCGATGCCGTTGACTAGGAGTTGAAGCCTGAAGACTAATTCTCGTCGTCCGAGTGGGCAAGGCCGCCTGCTGTGCTTCGGGTTCTGCTGTAACTTGTGGAACGCACATACGATACAAGTTTTCCATAGCGTCTGCCATTTCGGCATGCTGGACCGCATGCACAGACAAGCCGTGCAACTCCAGCATTTTGGTCCCAGGGTCGCACGCTGCCATTGACCGGCGACGTCGCAAGCGCCCATCGCAGCGTTGCACACAGCACAGCTGGGAGACAGTGACCCCAGCTTGGTCTCCTGACGACGCAAAAAATCTGCTTCTAACCCTTCCCTGCGCCGTATATGGCATGATGACAATCATAGCATAGCAGCCATGGCAGAAGAAGGTAGAATCAACACAAGAAGTGAATACACTCCGGACACTCCAGAGGTACAAAGCTCAACCAATATCCTGGAAGACGAACCTTGGAAAACCTTACAGACTCAGAAAGTTTCTTGAGAGTAGCCCAGAAGCAGTATCTGAACCCTGGACCGTCAACCAGCAAGACCTCCAACCCGGCCACAGCCCTCAATCTTGGGCCCGAAAACAAAATATCTGGAACCCCACATCCCAGAAACACAAAACCTCTAACGAGCATCTAACGTTCAACCACGAGTCTTACTCATATTCTCAACACAAACCACCCACCAGCCCAACCCTAAACCCTAAACTCTCAACCCTAAAACCCTAAAACCCTAAACCCTAAAACCCTAAACCCTAAACAAAGCACCTCGAGCAGGGCCAATGCTCGGCCCCAAAGCCCCGCCAGGGCCAGTGCACTCAGCGCTGCGGTGAGGCTATGGGCCTAAGTTAAGGTTAGGGTTTAGGGTTTAGGGTTTCGGACGCCTGGATTCGGACTGTGGACCAGATGAAAACGTGTAGCTTCAAGCGCTTCGGTGTGGGGAGCCCTCCTCGCTTGACTTGACATCTTGCGCTGCTCCGATCCTGATTTAGATCTTGAGCCCTATATTGGATATAGCACCCCGTATGGTCCCGAGTCCCGAGCACATGATAACAACTTGAAGCATCCAGGGCTGCAGGCTGGGCTGAGAGTTGTAAGGGCTTCGAGTTAACGATCGTAAGGGTTGCTGCCCAGGCCATTAGTGCTTATGCTGAACTCAACTACCTGCTCCCGGTCATGAACCCAACGACTGGCTTGTGCAAACTCTCAGCCCGTTGTCGCGTCTTGCAAACCTGGAGACCCCAAAAAGGAAGCACACGCTTGAGGCTCTCCCTCTCCATCTCCGGAGAGCTCAGAACCAATGCCTAGACCTGCCTAGACTCTCAGCTCCTCAAGCCTTTTCAAGCCGAGCCACATCAGCGCCCCCAGCACGGAGCCTTCTGGGTTCTGACTGGGGGATGCCGAAGCCAGGTAAACAGCACCTTTTAGTCAAGCCTTATATGGCCTAAACTGCAACTTGCTGGGATGCTTGCAACGGTGGCTTTGGCCGAATCTGCACCCTTTTCTGCCCAAGCCCTGAAGTCTGCGACTTTGAGCACCCAGTGGCCACCGACTTTCCGGTCTGGGGACCTTGTCATGCCTCCTACTTCCAAAGGACAAGCCCACATGGCAGGGTCGACAAGTTGGCACGGCTCAAGATCTCACAACCTCTTGCGGTGTAGATCCTGAGCTCATCTCAAGGGCTTTTAAGGGCGCAGGTCCAGCTTAGGCTTCCTTCTTACAAACATAGCAGAATCGACCTCAAAACCTGCTCTAACTATTCAAGGCCGCCTGGATTACATATCCTTACACCCCGAGTAGCAAAATGCCTTGACACGAAGACGTCCAAGGCCGCTTCCCACTTTCCGGCCCGGGCGCAGGCGGAAATCCTTGGCTGGGACGTTAGGGCTTACATAGGGCTTTAGGGCTTTAAGGCTTCAGGAGTCCAATGTTTCAATTGGGGTCTGCAAAGTGATTGGGTCTTTGGGTGTAAGCTGACTTCCACAAGCTCTCACTGGCACCTGTGGCTCTGTAGAGGACTGCATGCTCGACTTGGGGCCGGTATCAGAAGGGCTAGCATCAAAACCCAAACCTTGCATCCCAAGATATCCAAGTCTCCAACCCCCCGCTGAAGGAGTAGGAACCTCAAGCCCACTGACCATAACCGTCAGAAGGGTCATTATTCCTTTAGGGTTCTAGCGAACGGCACCCAGCACAAAAAAACGTGATTCCAGTTTCTGAGCGCGGCAGCGAAGAGGTAAAGACTTCGGAGCCCTTCCCACGTCCGCGTTCACTTCGGTCCAAACGGAAGCTTGTTTGGGTTAGTTGTGGCAATCCCAAAACGTCCTGAACCGGCCCCTAATCCCAAAATCCAGATTCTCTCATCCTATACCTTATATCATATTCCACTACATAATCGATTATCCTATGCTGGATTAGGTTAGAAAGGCCAAGGAGCAGGGCATTGTGCGAGATTATGTCCGGGCTCACTTTCCTCAGTGACTTGTCAGGCACCGGAAAAACTTGTAGACTTGTGCCCTAAAGCTACGACCAAAAAGAACAAACCACCCTCAACTATTGAAGGCTTTGCAGTGCTGACTTGAGGTTTAAGGCTCCTCTATCTTTGCCTGCGACATGCTGGAAACTTCAGGTTGGATGAGAGATCCAGTTTAGAAATATTCCGAATTTACCAGGCAGAGTCAGAAGGCCTCGCAGGCCTTGCAGTTCAAGGGAAACATATAGCCTGCTTGTTGACAAAGCGAGAGATACATTCGCCGCCTATGCAAATTCCGAGCAGCATGGGGGCTGCGGCCTGCTACGTTAGCAGAGACGGCGGCAGCAACAAAAGAAGCAAAGCAACAACGCAAACAACAGAAACACAAGCTCCAACGTCCACACGAAGTCACGTAGTGGCATACTGAGAAAAGTTGAAATGCAGCGGTCACAAAAAAAAACACAACCTCTGCAGAACCCGAAGTGGAACGCTGCCCACAATCATCGCAGATCTTGCATGGGCTGACCCTCTTCGCAGCCACTGCAGCTCGGTGAACACAAACACGGTATGTCTGATGTCTGCCTGGACACTCCTCTGACATCATCTGCAGCTGCAGCATGGCTCGCTGCCACTCGCCGGCCTCTGGGACATCGCAGCTTTTCGGGCTCCCAAGCATTTCGGGGCATTTCGAAACAGATCGGAACGTTTCGCAGGACCCAGGCGTACAGCGTTTGATGTGTTAACTGTACATCATTCATGGATTATTTCATTCGTTCTTTCATTCATTGAATACGTAGTTGCATGACAAGGCATTCCGACACATTACAACATTACCCTACGTTACATTGAACGCCTACGCATTACAGTAATTGTACACATTGCACGACATTCAATAACACAACCAACTAGCATTGGTGTGCACAGTACACCGTGTGTACCTACACACATTTATCAACTAAATGCACAGACAAACATCAAACGCTGATGTGTGTGTCTATATGTATATATATATATATGCATTTGTTCATCTGATGTACATATTCACATAAACGTATATGTATTGGTTTAGTTGTTTATATGTTTATTTGCATATGTATGTATATGCATAGGTGTGTGTATATACATATATATATATACACATGTGCAAATATGCATATTGATTTCTATTAATAAATAAATAAATAAACACAATATATTTATCTATGTATATATATACACATACATATATAAGGTGATATATATATATATATGTGTGTGTGTATATGTGTGCGTGTGTAACATAAGCACATCTCTAGCCGTGACGAAGGAGGAGTTGCTTTCTCGAAGGCGCTGATGACAGCGTTGTGGCTCACGGTGTCGGCGGACACGCGCTTCTTGCACATCCTTGCTCCACAAGGAGTCGACAGGCTCCAAACAGTTAGGGTTGAGAGCTTTGGGGAGACAGAGTTGAAGCTTACAGGGTTTGAAGGCTTCTTTCAGACTTGCCATGGGTCTGAAAATTTCTCGCTGGATGCGGAGCGTAAAGAACCAGTCGTGCAAGCCTAATTACAGACTGCGGGTGAATTTCGTGACATTTCGTGGTAGAGCGACAAAACCTGACATGACAGCTGACCTGCCAAAGGCCGCCACGTCTGTAGACCCTATCTATATATGCAGGTCAGCAGCCGCTGCAAGAGCGCAACAGCCTCCTCCCAGTCACCGGCCTTTGGAAGGAATATGTTAAGGCTACTCTGTGTTTGTATGGAGTCAGATTGCTTCAAGTGGTCTTTAGCTGACATGGTGAATCTAGAGTCTTTCGCCTCAGTGCAAAGGAGATGCAACCCGGACAAGCCAAGAAGGGACTCAATCTCGAAAGCTCCAACAGAAAAAACACAAATATACTCAACACAATCGTAAAGTGCCTTACACCATAAATTTCCCTAGACCCTAAAGCCCAAACTGGTATGACAAGACGGGCTTGGCTCGGCTCCTTCTCACAGGCAGAGATGGCCGAGTTGAAGGCGATCTGATTGGCCTCGAAGAAAGGTTAGGGCTTTAGGGCTTTAGGGGTTTAAGGCCAAGGCTCAAGGCTTAGTTCCAGCGAAGGTGTTTTAGGGTTGAGGGTTTCAGCACTCACAACTTGGACAAGCCTGGCGAGGTTAGCTGGTACGACGAAGCACGGTGGCCAAACTGATTCGGGCTCTCAAGCTTCAGCTTTATGGCTTATGTTATGTGTTTGAAGTCGGACCGTGCGGGTCGGTTTGGGGTGTGGGGATTTGAGGTGTTAAGCGCTACAAGCATAAAGGGGTTCAGAAGGCCATAACGGCTGGGGTCAAATTTCACAGCATGCGTGCTGGAGATGCTGAGGCTTTCCGGTTGTATGCCTACCTTCCATGGAAGGGTCCGACCGGAAGCTTGGGAAAAAGGTTGAATCAGGCGGCATGTCTGAATCCGATAGGCCCCCCGCCCTAAAGTCTAAAGCCCCGATTCACCTCTGAAGTTCTAACAAATGCCCGATATGCCCGATCGAGGTTTATTGGCTTTATATAGAAACCCCCATGGGGGACAATCCAAACCAGACGCTCCATCCTGGTCGCCCGGCCTGCAGCCGATTCATCTCCATCTCCTCTCGGCCAAGAACTCTCATAAACTGTCCATCCCACTCCCTAAATAGTTAAACAATCTTGAACCCCTAACACCTGCAAAAATGCACACAATTCCCTAAATCACAGCAAATCCTTCGCCTTAGCCTTGGAATCCTCGAACCTCCCGAAAGCGGCTTCGCACCCACAGTAGCCTCAAAGACCCATAGGATTCTGTGCCTAAGGTCCTCGCTGTGATACGTCCTTGTTCTGATACGTACATAAATGCTTACATAATACATACATACATTACATACATA
>CAJNJA010012049.1:0-13330 GCA_905231915.1 Symbiodinium necroappetens | reverse complement strand
ACAAACACACAACCAAACAACCAAACACCCAAACACCCAACCTCCAAGCACACAAGCACCCAACCACACAAGCACCCAACGACACAAGCACACAAGCACACAAGCATTCAAACACACAAACAGACAAACAGACAAACAAGCACACACGCGCACACGCGCGCGCACACACACACCCACACACACACACACACACACACACACACACACTCTCTCTCTCTCTCTCTGCCTGTCTCTGCCTGTCTCTGTCTGTATCTGTCTCTAAAAGCAAAGCACAAGTCGGGGGCGGCATCTGGGCGCTGAGGCCATGAGCTCAGCCCTTTGGGAACAAGCAAAGATAATGGCTGGGCCTGCGACGGCCGGGACGAGGATGCCGGGTGTGCCAGCAAAATCACCGGCTTTCGTCAGACGAAGGGCATGAATCGTTCCAATCTGAGACTTCAAGAAAAGCCTAGCCTAGTCTCACTCGTATACTTTCCCTTGTCATCTCATCTCTCGCTCATCGGTTAAGGCTTCCGATGTGAGCGCTGCGACTTCGACTACTGCGAGAAGTGCTACTTCCTGCGAACGGGCGCAAAGCTGTGCCTAAAAGGGTGACTTGCCTTGGTGTTCAGGTGGCTCACGGGCAATCTTGTAAACGCGTCAGCACGTTTCGGCTGCCCCTGCAGCAAGTGAGCGATGCAGGCACCCGCTCGTACCGCTGGGCCTCCTGGCTGGCAACTCATGTAGTTGCTCTTAGAGCGCTTCGTCCGTGTAGGTGCGCATCAGTGTCTGTTTTACATGGGCCAGTGACAAGGCACAACCAGGGACAACGGCTGGAGTTGCGACAACTCTCGCATGAGCATTGGATGCATGAGGGAGAACAAGACCAAAGGCATCAATCGATACCGAGACTCGGTAAGAACGGGCATGTCAATCTGAGATCTGATCTCTAGTGGCCCAAGGCTGCGAGCAGTGCGACTTCGACTTGTGCGATTTGTGCTTTCAGAGGCACATAGGTCATGTGAACAACAACATCGAGAACCTGAAGACCTCCTCGGTGGAACTTCACAGTGAAGGCTCTGACCCAGAGACCAACACAGTCTGGCTCTTTCATGGCACCAACGATGAGGCTGCGGAAAAAATTACCAAGGGCGATTTCTTGGTTGATAAAGCAGGATCCAACGCAGGCACCCTCTACGGAAGAGGTATCTACATGGCAGAAAGCTGTAGTAAGTCCGACGAGTACTCGAAAGAGAATTCAGAGGGACTTCGCTGCATGCTGATCTGCCGCGCGGTCCTCGGAAATGTGCTATATTGTGATGAGGTTGCACCAAACGTTGACAGTTTGGTTAGGCAGTGCCTCCACGGCAATTACCACAGCCTACTGGGAGATCGCGAGAAATGCCGCGGAACCTTCCGAGAGTTTATCGTCTACGATGACGATCAGGTGTACCCTGAGATAGCTGTGTGGTATGAAAGGCTGTACGAGAGCTGAAATTCTCTTTTTTTGCGGCCGAAGACCGGCCGCCTCAGGATTCAGCTCTCGGCCCCTGCAAGGGCGGCCCCGATTCCCCAAAAGCTGACTATCTGAGACACCCCCCAAAAAGTGCCGGACCTTGCCAGTGGGGGGCGGGGACCTTCCGGAGATGTGTGGGTTCATGGGAGCATGTCGGCTCTCGATATGCGGCTGCCGCTTGAGGGCAGGTGGTGTCGGGCCCAGGAGTTGCAACAGAAGCCAGAAAGAGAGCTGAAGCTCTCTGCTCTGCGGTGGGCTCTGCGCTTGCGCTGCTCTGCTCTGAGGTGTGGGGTCCTGGATGGCAGGGATCACCGGGATCCCGAATGCCCGGAGCCCCGGAGAGCTGGGTCCCGAAACACCTCTCTCCGGGGTTCACTCGTTTGTGCCTCGCGAGGCCAAAGCCATGGGAGGCTCGGCTCGGCCTTTGCTTTTCCCGACAACAAAGAATCAACCACACCCCCCCGACTTCGACGTTTCGTCAGGTGCGCCGCCTCCCTTCGCCCCACGAGGCGACGCCGGGGGGTGGCCCCGGCCGGTTCAAAGCGAGAAAGGGGGGCTGGGCGTCGTCGCAGGCCGCGCGCTGGCGCCGGCCAAGGCCTTGGCGATGGACTGCGTCGCGACGTGTCTCGTAAAAGACGATCGTAACCCCTATAGACCCTAACTCCTAAACCCTAAGAAGGGGCCCGGCCCGGACAGCTCCGCATCTCGCAGGACGAGACGCGGGCATCCGCCGGGCGAGAGCCTGGCCCTTGCAGCTTTGTCATGATGTGGTGTGAGGATTTTTCTGGCACATGCAGGCAAAGAGGAGTGCCGACAATGGACATCTTCGTCCAGTGCTCTCTGGGCTCTCTGTGCAATCTGCAACAATCCACACTTCGACGACTCTGAGAGGTACGAGAGATCCTGGAGCATACAGGTTGGTCCCGCCGCAGCTCTTTCCTGATCTTTGCTGCTCCTCCCGATCTCGGTGAAGAGGACGCGCTGGATCAGCACGCTGCGCTGGCGGAGCAGAGGGAGGTCTCAGCTTTTCCTGGGGCTCGGGCCTGGCTCTTGAAAATCTCCGAGGTCTTGACGGAGATCGGCCGAAATCGACTCCGCGTGCGGCAAACGCAGCTGTCTTTCGGTGAGCTCGAGGCCAGGGCAACCACCACAGCGCCGCCGAAGCGTTAGTTGCTGCGGAGCTGCTGCCCAGGTGGAGGAATCGCTGGAAGCAGCCCGATGCATCAGCACCCTTGATGCCGGAGACACTCAGAAAGTCATGCGCCTTGCAGGACGTTCGGCATCTGCGGCCTGTGTCATTTCCTGTCAAACTGGGTTCGTGCTGGGTTCCACAGGACGTGTTCGCGCAGCTGTGCGCGATCTGCGAACGGCAGCAAGGCTAAAGCAGCAAGAACAGGCACTAAAGCACAGTTCCTTCAGCGTGAGGGTCAGAGTGCTATTTATCGGCTTCTCGTGCGGTAGGTGATTGTGAACAAGCACCTGACGCAAGCTGACATCGAGATCGAGAAGAGTCGGCAGGAAATGACCTGCATGAAGGAGGCTGCGTCAGGGGAAGTCTCGAGAAGTCTCCTTCACGATCCAAAATTCCAAAGGTGATCGATGACAAATCGCTGCTGGTAGCCACGGATGACTCGCAACCCGCAGCGGCACTGCCTCTTGACGCGGAAGGTCGGCCACTGCAACAAAGGCCAGGGCACGGCGGGCACGGAACCTGCAGAGCAGTTTCTTGGAGCTGGGCAGGTATCGGTACTGCACGAACTGCAAGGTCGGGGGTCACGGCCAGAGGTGCGGAACAGTTGTGAAGAGAGCAAGCAAGGAAGTGTTCTGATGGTCAGGTTCTGCGAGTACCTGCTGGAGAGACCAGATTGGCGAGTCTATCCCAATCAGAAATGGTTTGAGGACCAGTCAAGCCTCCATGTCCTCGATTAAGCCTCAGAAGGCGGCATTGCACAAGCTAGTACAACACAAGCCGTCAGAGCGCGGCAGAGTAGGATGTGAGAGAATGCGTTGCATTCAGTGGCATCGTTCCATGTTGTTTGGTTGCGTAGGGTACTTCATGATTCGGCTATGTGTTGCTATCGCGTAACAGGCTCCCAGCCAACATGCTGCTATGGCATGCCGCATTATATCAGTCAGTGCACACTGCAGAGTGACATTGCATCTGTCGGCGTCGACTTGTGTGGCTTGAAGCAGGACGAGAAGGGCAATGAATATCATTGCCCACTGGGTAAAAAGCTCGTGGACTTTGCCGACGAGTCACA
This sequence comes from Symbiodinium necroappetens, assembly GCA_905231915.1. NCBI lineage: Eukaryota > Dinophyceae > Suessiales > Symbiodiniaceae > Symbiodinium > Symbiodinium necroappetens. Next base: position 9,574 of record CAJNJA010012049.1, on the reverse strand, counting down.
CTTCAGCCGCATTGCGATGTGAGCTCCCAGATTCCATGGGGCACTCGGATGTGTCCCACAAACTTGCTTTGTGCGACTTCTGGCGGGGAGGTACCTCAAAGGCAGGGCGTGGCTGGAGGAGAAGACCAAGGCCCCCCGAGTCGGGCCCGAGTCGAATCGCCAGAGATCGCAGTGATCGCAGGTGCTGGAGCTGGCGCCGGGGAAGATGCCGGAGACGTGCCCTGACATCTCCTGTTGAGCTGGGGGCCGTGGGGGCCCTTTGCGGGGCATGGCTTTAGGTACATTCTCGAGAATGGCGCGTGGAGAGGCAGGGCAATCCAAAAACGCACTCCGAACACATCAGGATGAGGAGACACTTAAGCGGAGCTACTGTAGGGCGAGCTTTCGTTCGAGGCTCCCCGCCACCAGATTTGGAGGTCCGTCCCCTTCTTTTCTTGGCAGCTGCTCTTGGCCCCTGATGGCGCGCCCTAGGCCTCTGATGTCCCATGGTTCGTGAAGGAAGCGGACAGAAACTGGGGCACGGGCCGTAGAGCTGGAGCTGTTTTTTTGGGTCGGCTTTTTGGACCCACCGCTTTTTTGTGATGGTGTGCCGTAGGCACGTCGGTGCACGTGGTCGCCAAGCCTTCAGACTGTTTCAGCTTGGTGAAGCCGGCGGCTGAGAAAAAACGGGGGCGACCTGCAACTGCAAGAGCCATCAAGAGCCGTGTCCGGGTCTGAGGCCAGAAGGCGTCTACGTGGTTCAACCGCACATCAAGGAGCGCGCCCTTCTCTTCGTCCAGGCTATGTAAGCACGGCCCACGGCTCCTGGCACGGTGTCAGGATCCGCTCTTGACAGATGATGGCCGCAAGTGCCACATCAAGGTGAGGGCTTGGGGCTTTTGGCTGCACCAAGGGTCGTCATAGCCCCTGGCTAGTTCTACGTGCTGCTTGTGGGCTTCGAAGATGGAGTCCGGTGGCATCTGTACACATTTCAGGCAGGCCGCCAAGCCCTGGACCCTGATCGAATTGCTAAAAGTCTAATGGTCCTTTGTCGTTTCTGTCCAGGATGGCTACCTGTCCATCTCTCCGAACAAGTGGTCGCCCACTGATCTGTCAAAAGACACTCAGGCCTTCAGGGATCCGCACTTCTGAACTTCTCATCCGTCGCCATGGGGAGGTGACCATCATCCGCACCGAGCGGATTGGCGGCTGGAAGGCCACCTAGACACCCGGACCTTCAAAAGACCCCAAAGTCACAAAAACACAGCCTAATCGGCCTAATCAATCCGCAACCAGAAGAAGCTCCCAACCACCCCCCCCCCACCCCAAACAAAAGAAGGCTTTCCGAAGAGGTTTGTCTGTGTTTTGGGGCCAAATGCCAGGCCTGGGCCGATGCCTACCCGAAGTGCAAGGCCGTGGTCGCCGAGGCGGGGGGCCCTGCTGAAATATAGGCCCCTTTTTTTCCAAGCCCTATACTAACGGTCAGAGGCCCCAAAGGCCCTCAAAGGCTGCGCAGAGAGCCCTTTTTTCTAAAGCTCAAGGCGTCTATCTGGAAGTGTATCCCTAGCAAGGCCCCCCCTCTTAGAGGTCCAAAGCTCTCTCTTTCTTGGACCAGCGATCATTTCTCTCAGAACTTGAATCCGTGATCATGGTCGCGGCCGCCATGGCCCTTGCAAATGCCTCTGCGGGCTTGAGTCCAGTTCCACCCAGTTGGGCAAGACATGGAGAGCTCCCGACGGAGCAACCGGCATCGGACAATGCCCGGGGCAGGCTTGCAAAACGGCTCACACGGGAAGCGAGCAGGACCCATAATTTTGCAGTTTCCTGTTGTTCGGTGCTCGGCCTGGAGACGTCGAGAGGAGCTTTGCACGGATCAGCTGTTGTTAGCTCTTGCCTGTTCGAAAGAGACGGCAGCTTTTAGAATGCTCAAAGAGCAGTTTTTTGTAGCCAAAAGGCCGCTCTCGGGCTCGGCTCCTCCCTTAACGGGCCTTAACCGCGAGGTGATCCAGCGCGCCGTCGCCCTCGGCAAGCTCGAAGGCCCTCTGTGAAAGGAGACTGACGACTGCCGGATCAGATCTTCCGGGTAGTTATGGAGGCATTCAGAGACACCCTTTTGGGGGGCCTTCGCTCGCATCTCTTCTCATCGCGGAGAGGCCGGCTGAACAAGGTCCAATTTGAGATCTTCTCTGCGGACTTCATCGTGGACACGCGTGGAGGCATGGCAGCTCTTTTGCGGCGCGCAGTTGTGGGGTCCTGCCCCCCGCCGTGACCTTTCAGATGTGTGGCTCTTCGAGTTCAACATGAGCCCTGTGCTGAAAGACCCGAAGGATGCCCCGAAGGCCGACTCGAGGAGCCAGGCATACCTTGCCCGTTTCTTCGCCGCCTGCTCTCCCGCTTTCGAGGTGAATGACGCGGACATGGTGCGGGGTGCACTCTCTATCGTGCGGGATCCCAGCTACCCTAAACCCGTAAAACCCTAACCTCTCTGCGGGCAGCTCCAGTCCTCCCGGATCCAGCTCTCAGAGGTGGCTCCTTGGACCGGTGGAAGCCCTTCGCTCTGGGACTTTGCCGGGGAGTTCAAGGGACAGAAACCGCAGCCCAAGGCAAGGATCCGGTCCGGTCGGTCTGGGGTTTAGGGTATTTATATAGGGTTTAGGGTTTAGGGTATTTATAGGGTATTTATAGGGTATTTTTAGGGTATTTATAGGGTTTAGGGGTTTTGACAGGTTTAGTTCTCTTACCTCTTGAAGCTGAGAGCATGTCGGCACCAGCTTGCAGCGGAAGTGCAGGCACCCGCGACGGCCAAGGCCCGCCCCTCGTGGACACGCGAGATTTGGGATGTGGGCACGGGAAGGGCCTGCTAAACGCCTGTAATGAGCTGAGAAAGCTTGGTGCAAGGTCGCCCCACCCTCCGGGCGGTCCGGGCATGTTGCATGCAGGGCTGGAAGCTGCCCCGAATTTATGTGCTTTGCCAGGCCTGCGCCCGCAGCTCCGCCTTCGTGAGATTTTCGGGGTGCCATTCGCTGCCTGAGCTCACCGCAACTTTTGTGAGATAATGCCCATGATCCTTGACTGGATGCCCTTGGATCTGATCACGGAGACGGCTGCCTCGCGAGCAAAGTCTCCCATAGACTGTTTAGGCCTCATAAAGGCGATCTCGAGCTTCGCGCGAAAGAAACTGCCTTGTTGCAATGGCAGAAGACCAGGGCTTGTTTTGACATAGACCAGCTGGGTGGCGCTGCCGTGGATCTTTTGATCGCATCATGGTCAGCATGAGTTTTTGATGAATTTCAAGTTCAAGTTGCAGCACTAACAGCCTGCAGGAAATGCTCAGATCCACACAGGTTTGTTTTTCGGCTCATGTCAGAAATGATTTTCGTCTGTGATCTGATGGTAGATATTCCTGGGCCCTCCTTGCTTCCTCCAGTTTCGGGTTCACAAATACTGGAAGCAGTTGGCTGTCAGTTTCAAGCCGTGACTGCAACAAATGCCGACATGGAAGATGCTGCGGAAAAGTTTTGTGAAGAACTGGGCAAGACTCTCAATCCAAAAGAGCTACTGAACGGCTTGAAGACGGCATGGAGTCAACCGTCAGAGGCAGCATGGGCCAATGAGTTAAAGCAGCTACGCAACCGTTTCAGTGATGACGGTGACATACAACTTGCCATTGGGGAACAGCCGCACTGCATACTGTCTGGGTTGGAGCAAAGGTGTCTGCCCAACAATGAGATGGACGTTGTGGTGTTGAGGCGAATGAATTTGGAAAACAAACAGATGATACTGGTTGCAGTGGCTTGCGTCGAAGTCAAGATGAAAGGTGGTCTGTGTACCCATTTCAAAGACAAGCAAGACGTCAAGACTGCCACTGCTCAGGTTGCTCATCGTGTGGCCACAATTGTGGCCCCAGTGCTCCGTGAAGTTTGTGGGTTTGATGGCAAAATTGTTGCAGGTGCCATTGACATCAGGAGTTCGAACAGCGACAGAAACTTGGGGGCATACGGCGGCATACGTGTTGACGTGTCCTGAGCATGGCTTGGGGGAGCCTTTGCGGTTTCGTTTGCAAATGGCAGTGCGATCGGACTGATGGGAAATGTGGGGCTCACGACGCTGGCATTGCAGCATTGCTCCATGTACTCACCGAAGGTGTCAAGATTGCAAGACAACGACATGTGAAAATGACGAGACCCAAGTCCGACCATGGCTGGGCACCTGGGCGGCATGGCGCCAAGTTGGGAACCCCAATTACCCGCGTTGGGTGGAAATGCTCACAAGGCACATTTTGTGGGCCCACCAAGGCACTTACTGCGATCATTCATGAAAATGATTTCGCAAGGATCGCGGAAGCAGGTGATGACGCCTGTTGCTTGCCATACCAGGCAGTCCTGAAAATCATTTCCCCTTTGCACTGCCGATTGGTGAAACAAGGCATATTTCGCACGGCTTTATTTGCTATTTCAGAGTTGTGGTAAGAAGAGCAAGGGCTTTTGGCCAAGCTGGCTGATTGGTTTCGGAGTTTTGCTGTCGCAAAGCCCGTTCTCCCTGGTTTTTCCCTGCTGTCGTCTTCGTCAGAAAACGACCGGGTAAGCATCCTCGCAACGCCATACTTGAAGGGAGCCAAGCCGCTGGACTCATCGCCCACCAGTCAGAGGTTGAGCCGCATTCTTGACCTTTTAGAACGGCTTGCGGCTACTTCGGCTTGGTAATTTCCTTCAACTTTCGGATGATCCAAATGGCCACCTTGAGCTTGGAGATTATGATTCTTTTGTCATGATTTGGTCGGCACCTTATCGCATGCATGTGAGCGCGGATGGGCGCAGTGCACAGTACCCTGACGATTTACATGGGCTAGGAGAGACCCCAACGTCCTGTGTATGATGTATACCGTGTGGCAACTTGCCATGCTAGACTGGCCACGGCAACAAAAAGGGACGGATGAAGCGATTAAACAGTTTTTGTTTCAGAAGACTGGTTGCTTGTTCAAAGGAGCACTGGAGTTGCACGACAAGGTTTCGCAACAGGACGCAAGCTTTCAGTGGACATGGCCAGCTGTTGCTGATGCAGTGGAGGCGGCTGCTCAGTCAAACTGGGGCAAGGATACCGTTTTGGAGCCAGGTGTCTCACTAGAAGACGTTTAACATGACATACCTTCCAAGCTGAGGCACGTGCCCTTCTGCATACCTTCTCATGCCAAAGGCTTGAGAGCTGCAAAGAGTTGTCACATGGCAAGTGGATGTTGAAAAGAAGATTAAGCTTCGTTCATGACGGAGTGCAAATCTGCAAAGCCAACATCTATTGCAGGAAAGGATCCCAGAAGGAAAAGAACAGCAATCACGATACGACAACTTTCAATCCTATTTGAGAAGTCCTTATTTACGTCTTCAGCTATCTTTGTGAACACCTGCAGTTTTCATGTGGAGCAATTTGTCACAAGACATGTCCGGTCATGTGATTGAAAGTCTGATTGGCTTGTGCTGAAGCCATTTGGCTGGGAGGGTGGTGGGTAGCCTCCCGTGTACAAGAATCATGTGCGAACATACGGATTCTTTTGAGGTTTTTGCTGTGCCTGAATGACACTCTTGTGATGCATTTTGTCAGCCCAACCTGAAAGGTTGTGTAGATCGTGAGCTTGTGAGGCAGTTGTCCCCGCAGCTCCTGCGTTGCTTGCTTCCCCAGTTGGGTTGGGTCTGAGAGCTGCAAGGATGTAAGCTTCAGAGAGCTGCAAGGATGTAAGTTATTTCAGCGTAATTTGCAGACTCCCAGGCACGGAAAATGATAGGGCGCGTACAGTGCGCGCCTGACAGTAATCTTCTCAGCTGACAGCCCAAACTGCAAGTGCATTGCCCACGAGGGTCAAGGCAGCGAGATGCCGAGGCATCTAAAGCATCTCCCTTCTGCGTGTTTAGGTGAAGTTCCAAGTTTACCAGGGCCTCCCCGACACCACATACGCTGCGGCTTCTTTTCTGCATTCCCTTACTACTGGTTAGGTTAGTTGGACTGGAGCGGACGGGCTGGGGAAGGCTGTGGGCGCCGCGCGTTCGCGGGGGGACGCTCCAGTGGACGGGGGTGGGGAAGGCAGTGGGTGACGCGCATTGCAACATTACGTCATCACGCAGGCTTCTACTCTCCGAAATGCCTAGAGAGACCGGTTTGGTTTTTAGGGTTCACGGCTCGAGCGGCTCGAGACCTTGTTCTGCATTGCAGGGCTCAGATTTTCGCTTCTCAGAGGCTTCGCAAGCTGCCCTGCTGACCGTTTGGTTTCGGCTCAGGTCATTCCATGCGACTGTTCCCCAGCCCTACGGTAGCCATAAGCTGCCAGCAGTTGTGTGACAAGCAACAGAGTAATCCTCACTTCCTCTGCTTCTAGCGATGACTCGATGCTGAGACGGCCGAAGGCAAATCCTTTCCGTGCATGTTCGCCTTGGGGTTGTCTTTCCCCAGCCAAATGACTTCAGGATGGGTGCCTGCAGCTCCACTGGATGCGGCTGTGAGAAGCAGCTCGAATCATCCATGAGGGGAGTTGATGGGTATCTGGCAAGATGATAATCGTCCGGTATAGACTAAGCAGAACTCTCAGGGGGCCTCCACCGACGCTGAATATCGAGCCCGGAGATGCGAAGGCTGCCAGTCGCAGTCTGCAGTGGCTCGGGAACTGAAGTTCGCCAGTTTGGCCAGGGCAGCTCTCCACGTCCGTTGGACGCCGGAGGCGAGCTGCGGAGAATCAGATTCTCCAACGAGAGCGATTGCAGTGTGGGCCGGGCCGCGCACAAAAAACCGAGGCTCCGAGAAGACACCGGGTGGCCAAACGCTGAGCGGAGGGGCTGTCTACGTGGGAGCCTCAGCGGGGGCCTCCCTTTTTTGGTATATAGGGTCTCTGTCTGTCTCTCTGTCAGAACGGGGAGCGGCATATGCCATTGGCCCCCCCTCTGAGGAGGGCCAATGGCGAGGTGAGGACAAGCACGGCCAGGCCGAGCCCTTTTACTGGCTACTTTTGTCCTGGGGTTGGGGGGGGTTGGGGAGTCGTGGGGGCTTGGCACTGCCACTTTTTTGCGAGGGCAAGCTCATCTTCGCTGATGGCTCCATGTACGAGGGCCAGTTCGAGTCGGACCGAAAGCACGGCACCGGAAAGCCGGCGTCTTATAAGGGGCCGATAGGATGATGTGCGATCTGGAGCCTCGTTTGAGGTAGGTGCAAGTTGCTGCAAGGTACACCTATAGCAATGGCTCTACCTATGAGGGCCAGTGGAAGATGGAGGCGTCGCCATTTTTCGACACCTCCCAAGTAACACCCCCAAGTTTTCCTATCGATTTTTTTTGAGGTTCAGGATGGCCATGGGGTGGAGAAGCTCGTGGACGGCAGCATCTTCGAGGCGATCCTTTCTGGAGCCTGAGTCTTCTCTCCTTCGAAGACTGCGCAGGGCCAGTTCAAGAATGGCGACAAGTGTGGCAAAGGCAAGTTTACCTGGAACACGGGCGGCAGCTACGAGGCCGTTTTCGCCGCTGAGCATCGTGGTGTGCGCGCGGTTCTGCACTACAACAGTGCGCGGTTGCCAGGGAGACTTCGATGCCAACGACATGCACGGAGAGGGCCGCTACCAGTGGAGCGATGGGCGCTCCTACACCGGTCAGTGGCGTCGGCCGGGAGCTCCAAAGCTCTAGGCCCTCTGGGAGTTGGGGAGAGAGGCGTATGTTTACTTCTGAGGAACCACATGGGGCCCAGTGGCAGTATGCAGTGGACGGACGGGCGCTGCTACGAGGGCCAGTTCCGTGATGGCCGGAGTCCACGGCCACAGGGCCCCCTTTCTGAGAGCTTTTGCTGACTAAATGTCTGTAAGGCAAGAAGCACGGCGAGGGCAAACTTTCCTGGCCCGACGGCCGCTCTTACACAGGCAGAGCCTCCCCCGCCAGACCCCCCCCTTTTCTAGAAGCGCTTCGCGGTCCCGGCTAGGTCAGTGGGACAGCGGCAGGCAGCATGGCGTCGGCATCGCTGTGACCGCGAAAGGCTCCATCGTACCTACATGTGCGAGCGCGGGGTTGCAGTCTTACAGTACCACTCGTACCTATCGTACTCCCTGTCTTTGGGTACTCGTACCTGTTTTGGCATTGGTGCAGGCCTCTCTCGAAAATCCCAGTGGGAGCACGGCAACTTCGTATGCTGGCTCGAGGACTGTTTGAATTCCTCCCGGCCTTGGGTTCCGTGCATTCCGTCAGCCGTCAGAGACGTCCAGGAGCCGCCTGAGGTGACCGGTGAGACAGCCAAGACGTGATGTTTCGGAGTCGGCGGAACGTGGCGGAACTTCCCTACTGTACGTGATGCGACCCCTGCGAGACTTGCAATCTGCATGTCATCTTCGCATCGCATCTCGGCAAGCCTGACAAAGTCACAACTGCGAATCCGCCGTATTCTCTATCCTCAGCCTAGCTGCCTAGCTACGTTCTATGTCGCTAGAGCCTCCTCAAGACAGTGACAACAGGAGAAGGGGACAGTGCCAGGCTTAGCTTCGCACACGAAACTGAACAGCGTGATCAGCATGCACGAGTCGAAGAACCTGCGTGCCCATGCTTTGTACCTTCAAGCACGGCATGGTTTGAGCCTTGCGGGCCTCCCACAATTGAGCAGACGCAGCGCCCTGCTTCTATGTTGTTGCTGCTGTTGTTGTTGTTGTTTCTTAAGGCATTGCTCAAACCACCAGCCGGCTTGTGCAGTGCAGCACCCCTCCCGGATCAACGCAGCTCCACATATGGACGAACAGGGTCTCACCTCAAATTTTGTGTGTGTCTCACTGGCTCACCCGGCTGTGATGCGCTATTCAGTGTTTTACAATTCTCCAAGGACGTACGTTCAACTGAAAAGCGCCGCAAGGGTTCGAGAGAGCTTACGCCCCGAAGGGTCCGGTCGCTTTTGAAAATGAGTTCCGAGCGCGGCTCTTCTGTGTCATGTCACTCATTGTGGGGGCAGGGCCGGGCAGGGCTGCAGGGCTCTGGCCCCATGGGGGTTTTAATCCACAGCCAACAGCTTGGCTCGAACACTTCAGATACTAAAGCAGAAACTTGATGACATTTGATGACTGATATTCCCACCAGGGATGTGGACTTGTGGGAAGCTTGACTGCGAGAGGGACACAAAAGACCGACAGACCGGCACGTCCGGCCGTGACAAAAAGAGTCTTGCAGTGGCGGCGGTGGCCGAGCCCGAGTTCCGAAGAAGTCCTTAAGGTAACTGTTCTTGATTAAGGGTTTAAAGCGTTTCTGGTCCATAGGGTATAGAGATTCGCCAGGTTCCTATCTTAGTCTTAGCCCATGCTCCAAGAAGCACCCCCCAGCTCCCCAATGGCCACATGGCCATGGCGGTGCCTGCGCAGCGATGTGTTCTTGACTCAGAATCCTCAGGGCTGTCGACCACGAAAAACCTCGTCGTTTCCCCTTCTAGGTGTAAACCCCGGCTCTCTCCTGGACCCTCCTTCTACCCTCTTACCCCCTTTATTTGGGACCAACAAACTGGGTGTACACCGGCTCTCCAGGAAAACACCCCCAATTTTGAGGGTACCAGGAAAATCCAGGCCCCTTAAGTGACCCTAAAACCCTTCATCAACCCTAAG
>CAJNJA010012048.1:0-13330 GCA_905231915.1 Symbiodinium necroappetens | reverse complement strand
TCAAGCAAGCTTGCACCAGCGAGGGGGGGTGGGGCGCAGCCCCCCCGGACCAAAGGACCAGAGGACCAGGGACCAGAGGACCAGCGGACCAGCGAACCAAGGGCCTAGCCAAACCTTCTACAAACCCCACTTTGGCCAAACCTTTTAAAAGAAAAAACCCGGGACCCCCGCCGTTTGTGGAGGCCAAAAATCTCCGACACCCCCCCAAGCAGCCCGTCCAAGACGCTTGCTAGATCCTAGAATCCTAGAATTTCTACACAAGCCAGGACTGGGTTGCCAGCACTTGGCGTGCCCGGAGCATCTCAGCCGCGCCGCGAGGCATCTTGGGAAGTCAAGTGTGGGATTCCGGGCAAGACTCCAAAGACCTCCAAGCGTAAAACACGAAAATGAACAACAAAAGTTCACCAGGACTTCGCATGAGCCCGTGACCTGGTCGAGCCCTGCGCGGGTAACCAAAGCTCGACGACACCTGCTTGAAGCGGTTCTCTCGCAAGTTTGGGCTTTGAGAACCGACATTGTCGTGCGGTCATAGCCGTGGGAACAGAGATGCTAAAGGCAGAAACTGACACAGTGACGAACGAAAGGTTCCATGTCGTAAGAGCAACAAACTGCTGCAAGCAGCATCAGTGGCAATAGTGGCGGCAGCTGCAACGGAACCAAATGCAAAACCAAAGGCAGCAACAGCACCAACTGTGGAGGAGGATGATGAAGAACCGCAGCAGCACCAGCAGTAGTCGTAGTAGTCGTAGGCGAAATAGTACTCCTAGTAGCGCCAATAATAGCACTACTAGTTGTACAATTAATATTAGTTAGTTGTTGTGGTAGTCGTCGTGGAGGTGGTGGTGGTAGGAGTAGTAGTAGTAGTAGTAGTAGTAGTAGTAGTAGTGGTAGTAGTAGTAGTAGTAGTAGTAGTAGTAGTGGTGGTAGTAGTAGTAGTGGTAGTAATTAGTAATAATAATATTAATAGTAGTAGCAGCAGTAGTAGTAGTAGTAGCAGCAGCAGCAGCAGTTGCAGCAGTAGTGTTGTGGCAGTAGCAGTAGGAGTGGCACCACCATAACGTCGGCGATGACAATGATACTGATGATGATGCTGCGCAAGAACCATTCCATGCTAGCTTTCTGCGAAGTATTCAATTGCTTATGCTTGGGCTTCCTGAATCAAGCAGATGCATTCCTCGTATCACATCCACGCCGATCCTGGGATCTGCGAAATGGCGCGTCGGATCGGCCACATCACGTACCCGCCAACATGGCTCAACATAATAGCACAGAGTGCGACTGCATTGTGTCTGATGTTGGCTGCAAGCAGCTTTTGGAGCTCCAGGGGTTCAGGTGTCGAGCGACAAAGACTTCTCGGCAAGCTGCCTTCGGCTTAGCTACGTCAGGGTTGGCGGGGGGGAGATCGGAATCTCGGTGTTGTCGAGGTTCCTATCAGGTCCTATCAGCTGACTCAAACTGCTCCTCAGCTGCATCAAATCTGGGAAGTCGGATCGCAAATTGGCTGGTGCTCTACATGTGGCTTGCCGGTTCAACAACAGAGATGGGGTGTTGAACACCTGGACTTGAGCAGGGCTCAGTGCGGTCAACGTGTACGACATCCGCCAAGCGACAGACGTAGATTTTGTCGCATGTTCACCTCGTGCAAGCCGTGTGCACACTTCAGAATGCCAACGACAAGCCTGTGAAGGAAGAAAGATTCTTCATTACTGCCTTGCAGCTTCAAGACCTCATCGAGCCGAAACCAGTCTACATGAAAGCTTGAGGCACTGAGTGCTTTGAAGGCTTCGCTTCTGCTGTGCCGAGACTCGCGGTTTTTTCCTTTCATGCTGTGCGAAGAATTCGCTTCTCTATCCATGCACACGGCATCTCTCAATCTCTCGCTCTCGCGGAGACGCTCGAAGCCCTCCAGTTAGAGGGAGATGGTGCTCTTCGGGAGCTGGAAGCCGAAAGCTTCATAGTCCTGGGCGTAGAACTCTTGCACCATGCGGAGGGTGGCCGGGGTCGGCGTCAACGTACCTTGCGACGACTGTGGTTGCGAGGTTCAAGACTTCAGCTTAGGGAAAACCCGTGTGTCTGCTTAGGAGCTTGGCATTATCAGTACTGCTTCCATGGGATCCTAATGTGCTACGATGGCTGTGTGCTTTGTGGATGACCAGAAGGGATTGTCAGTCTCCATACCGGCAGGGATAGGTTGATTTCTGCAATGTCTTCGGGGTGAGTGCCGTCGCAACCATCGTCATCACCGGCGTCGTCATTTCCATCATCATCATCATCATCATCATCATGACAGGGTTTCTACTCGGGAGGGCAAGTGCACCAATCAAGCTCACATAGTGGCATCTTTTCGATGAACATAACGGGCGCGAAACTCGAGCAACCTCTGTTTGCAAGTGAACTTGCTCCGAGAATTTTGGACCCCTCGTCTGTGATAGGAACTGAAACGTCTCGTGTCGAAAACAGCATGAGAGCAAAGCTTCTCGTGAGAAGACCGGCTATCAGAGCGCAAGAAGGATTACTACTAAGCCGGTTAAGACCATGTTTCCCCTGCAAGCTCATGCTAGTGATACTGCGTCCTCTTCCCAGTACATGTGGTAGTACTAGCATTCGGTCTGGCACTCGCAAGCCCCATCCAAACCAAGAACAAATTTACTGTTTAGCGTGACGTTTAGGGCTTAGGTGTGGTATGCAACGGACAGCATACTTGAAAAGCCAAGCAGCAGCGTTCCTTCTCGTGTATGGCCCTTGGACACTGAAAACTAGTCTGGCGCGGCTAATTTCACTCCAACATCTGAGATGTGCAGACTTCTGGGCGAGACAACTTTCGAACCTCCCACGGCCAAAGCACAACCACGAGATGAAAAGCCTTCTGAAACAGGATCTCCAAGAGACGAGAGCAACTTCACCTGACAGTTTCGCACGCTGGTGTGTCGCGCATCAGGGCTAGTGCTACGACTATCAAAAGCAAAACCCCTAACCGTACTCCCTCGCTTGCCGAATCCCAATGTCGAGGATCGCTACCGCTAAGGCTAAGGGTTCGGGGATTGGTGTTCCGGGCTCTAGATTTCTAGAAGTGGGCTTCTCGCCGTTTGAGGCCGGGCCTGGGTGGCCCAGCCCTTGAACAGTTGGAACATGAAACTCCACATGCTTAGTTTGATCCCACAACCAGTACCTGCTGAATTGAGAGAACCCCCCCTGCAAGCGCTCTTCACAGACCCCCGAAAGAGGAAGAAGACATAGGACATGCATTGATTTCGGTCTCAGCTCCAGGGTTCCGAGCACGCGAGGATCCTCCTCAACCCTTTCAACGAAGTCTCGCCAAGCGCCCGGGCCTCTCGGAGGCCGTAGCTCTCCATCAGTGCTGGGAAGCTCTGGTTCACCTCGTGGAACTTCCTCGGCTTCAGTTTAGGGAATAGGCCTTAGGTGTAGGGAGTGCCACGGGGTTGCTTCTTCAGGGCTTGGAGAGCTTGGGGCTTAGGATGATGAGGTTGTTCGGACTTTGCGGAGAGCAGCTCCAAAAACGGCACCCACCCAGCGCAGCACCTAAACAGCCTGTACAAAACTGAAATGATGCCTGCCAGCCACCAAGAGCGGTGATGAAGCTCTGTATCGCCAAGCTTCAAGACATGGCGACAGATAGGCGCTGCTTTCGGATTGCCATCTTGGAACACGTAGTAGACTTGTGGCACTGCATGGCAGTCTTGCTTGAGGTCAAGCTTGTCCACGAACATCCTGTTTTCAGGCACGGCCAGAAAGGGCTTAGGGGTCCTTGAAAGACGCATGCCCGAAGGGCAAGTCCGGGCAAGTATGTCGCACGAAGCAATCCCGAGAAATCTCGGCCCCAAACCCCACGATCTGAATCAGCAACAACCCATGGAGAAAGGCCGCCATAATCCTAACGTTCCAACATGCTGTTCAGACCAGCAAGTAAGATCAGACAACAACTTGAACATCAGCATCGTACACCAGCAGCTTTTGAGGACACCAAGAAGCTGCGTTTCAGCCTGACTTCAAGAACCCCTTCAAGTTCTGCTTCAACCTGACCCTTGAAAGCCCCTGAACCCGCACCTCTGCCTCCGCTAAAATCCCCCCTTTCCAAATCCTAAAGCCTCAACATCCCCCAACCCTGCTCCACCCCGAGTAATGGCCGGAGCCTTGTCAGGTCCTCGAGCTTCTGCGGCTCACAGACCTTCCGAAAGCATCGGGGCAAAGCTCAGGCTGCGGCTTGAGGCCTTTGAGGCTTCAGGGAGGCTCGGGTTTAGGGTTTAGTGGTTTAGGAGCTTGGGGCCGTTTGGGGTTCAAGCTTCATTGCTGTGACATCTATGATTTTTCAGGGTTTGAGGGTCTTGGACTCAGGGTTTTAAAAGTCTCTTGACATCTTACATGGAACGATGGTGGGCCAAGCGGACGAGGTTTTGCAAGGCCCACCACCTAAAAGAGATGCCTGAAAAGGAAAGCAGAAGGTGGAGTGGAAGGAAACACAGAATAGCGCAAGCATCTGCTTAGCTGAACCGGGGAGACGAACCAGAGCGGCATCGCTCTAAAATCCGACATATTCCCTTTTGATGAACGAACCTGCTCCAACTTGTAGACGAACTTCAGCTGACTGATCATCCTCTCCAGGGGATCCCGCACGATGCAGAAGGAATCGCACTCCTCCCTGAAGTACCTCACCTCCGAGGGCGGATTATAGCCTTTCCATAGCATTGAAGCGATCGTTGCGATTCACAGGTGGAGGCTATGGGTTCAAGGTAAAACCTGAAACAGATTCTCTGAAACCTCGGAATTCGGATGCGGCATGCAGCGGTCCAGGAGGGTCTGTCACCGACTACCACTGCTAGTCAGTCCAAGTCACTCTCAGCCAAGTTCAAGGAGTGGCACGAAACACCGAGCACTCTGCGAACAGGTTCCAATGTTGCATACTTCTGCATCCCAGCCTCCAGAACCATCGACTCCACCCGCTAAAGGTTTGACAAACTCACAGCAATGATTGCCATGTAGTAAGAAGCGTTAAGGATACTAGCATTAACAACGAATGCCATTGAACAGACACAGGACATGCCTGCCAAGCGCCCGACCTTGTGTTCCCAAACCGATCCCAAATCCCCTGTACATCTCACAACATCCTCTGCACACAAGGTCACCAGGCTCGGGTCGAAGGCAGGAGGAAGATGCCAGGGGCTGCAGCCGGCTCTCATCCCAAGATTGCGGATGCTCTCCTGCGGAGGGACTGCACTCGGGGTTTTCGGAAATCGCATGATTTTGAATCGGTCAATTCTATTGCTCGAGCTCTTGTTTTTGCTGTTGCTTCTTTAGCTGTACTTTGGCTGTTTCAATCAGCGTGGTGACGCTGCGGGGTTCTGACTAAGTCCTTCTGTTGCGCGTAGAAGGATTAGTGCTACTGTGTGTGGATGGACAAAATCTTCCACCGCTTTTCCTAAACGGCGCTTGCTGATTCCCGGCGCCCCTTTGTGAGCATTAGCTGTGAAAGGCTGCGGATCGCATGGACGCAATCCTGAACCACTCAAGTAATCCAAGCTGCCAATGTTAAGTAGGGTGTGCGGGGTTTGATGCCTGAGACGATTGAAATCTGCATGTGTAGGTGCTGCAAGATTTCGTCCATCCACCGTAGGTTGCTGAGCACACCACGCACCCGGAAAGCCAACCCGCCGGCGGCTCCCGTTGTAGAGGGGTGTGCATTCCCGCTCGGGCACCCTCATGTAACACTTCGGCGCTCCGGAACTTAGTGCATTGCTGGCGATGCAATGTCGTGATAATTGTAGTGTGTTTCGATGTGGACATCGTGCTCTCCTGTGCACTCATTGGCCTTCAACTTAATCGAACAATCGGTAGTCCAAGCAGGGCCACATTGTTCACCTGTTGGTTCCCGCGTGGCGCATCGCGAAATCGTGCACGCGCCAAGGTGCCATGTCGCGTGGCCACCTTGGGGTGGGGTGCTTGTTCCGGGCAATACAACTAAGACAGCACTGTATGTGGTGGCAGTGGCAGGGGCGGTGGTGGTGGGGTGCTACGAGTCTCGACCACAGCCACGAGTCCTACTTCAGCACCATACGAATACGAGTATGACTATTGTCCTAATTACTCTCCCTGTTCTTACAATCGCCGCCGATTAGTGCTACTAATCCTGCCACTGATCATGGGGGTCGGCCCCTCTTCTCCTAGTACTATATATTACTCCTCCCTCCTCCTACTGATGTTATTAGCACTGCGACTGCGACTGCTACTTCCGAAACCGCCACGACCGTGACGATATCTACGACGGCCACGCGACTAATTCTTCCTTCAATCGGCTTCATGCCGATGGTCCCAACAACCTCTGAAGAAACTCACGATAAGCTAGCTTCCGGCCCCCGCCCGGGATCCGGCACGCTCGCCGGGAGGCTGCTGGGAAGCATACACTTCGGCCAAGGATTCTTCGCATTCTCCTCTTTTGGCCGCGGCCAGAACCTCCGCTTGAAGATTACATGATAGCACGGGCTCTTGCTCTTTGCCGCCTTCCCATACACTCTGAACACTGCGTGCCACTTCGCAGGTGGAGCGGGTCGCGATCTTATCGCCGAACTCCACTATACCCCCAAGCAGATTTGTGTGTTTTTCCTTGGACTCACCAGTTTTCAGAGACTTGGCGCTAAGCATGCTCACACCTGAAAGAAACCGTGAGGCTTTGGGACTTGGCGAGGCGAAGACACAAAGATGACCTGCCAGACACGGCCACAAGTCAGCACGGCCTGCGACCCCCCTTCCACTCCCCCGCGGATTGCTCACCCGGGACCTTCAACACAAGGTCCTGCAAGCCTGAATCCCTCCACCTGCTCCCTCAGAAGCCCTGCAACCAGAGCTTTCCTCTTGCAGCCCGGCAAACCTCGGTTCCGAGCACTTGAGACGATCGTCGCAAATGCCCCAGAAACGCTTCTCCTGGCGACGGCGGAAGTGTCAGAGAAGGCTCCTTTGAAGTTTAGTCAGAGTTCCCCCCAAAAAAAGCAGCGCGCACTTGCCCCAAAAAGGGGCCGTTAGCCGGCGCCTCCGAAAGCTGCGCTCGGGCGGCCTGGGCGCAGCCCGGGTAGTCCCAGTAGCCCTCGTAGCCCTGGGCCTGGCGCATACAAAATCCACGATTTGGGACTGCAAGGAGCTTTCGGGGGGCGTTTTTGATCTTTTTGGGTGATGTTTTTTTGGGCAGGTGATGGCACCCTTGTTATCCCCTAAGTACGTAACCCTCTTTGCTTCGCCGCAAACCCCCTCAAGTAAATATCCCGGCCGCTTGAAGTTCTGACCGCTCCTCCTCCAGTCCTTTTACAGGACATCGGTGTCGTAACCTTTTGTCCAACTACCACTTGCAGGCTTTGGTGTTTGTCGGCGTTCGGACTTTGGGATGCTCATGTCATGTGGGGCCCGTTGCACATAACCCTTGCTGCAAACTGTCAACCCTGAAGGTCGCATTTACCCATAGAAAAATTCAAGGACTTCGGCACTTAACATCCGGCTTAGGGAGGCGGATTAAACGGGGACTTCCAGGTGTCGGACTTGATGGTTGCCGGGGCCTTCATCATGGAACCCTCGACCGAGCCGCCCATGCTCTTCGGGATGTGGATGAAAGAAAGGCAAGACTTGCGGGCCTCCTGGTGAAAAATGGCTGAGAGATGGAATTCCTGGGCCGTCTACTTTTCCGCATCAAAGGTGGGAGGTCTCAAGAAACCCCGAGCGAAAACCCGTCAATCCCAAGTGCTACAACCTGTACAAGTCGGGTGTCTACAGGCAGGAGGTAGCTTCTTCGCCAAAACACTGAACCCTCAGGCCTGAGGTCTATAACCCCCAGCTCCTGCGTGCTCGCACCCTGCCGTGGGACCTGCACCAGGGAGGCAGCATCCGGCACCGCGCCTGGCTTTGCCTGGAGTGGCTTTTCGGCTTGAGCTGTCGGGCGTTGCCAGTGATCCAAACGGGTTGGTTTGATTGGGATCAGAGCCCTGGGTCAAGGACTGAAGATATCAAGCTCAGGGACAGGGATGGCAGGGTTTTGGGTGTTTCTTCTGGGCCAAGCATCTTGCATGGTCTCTGTTCTTTCGAACATGCATGCATGTATCAGAATTTGCAAAGGGCAGGGACTCCTGACCCTGCCACCTGGGACTGAAGATGTTCACAAAACCCATCGACCGGAGCCCTACACGCCTCGACTGAAAAAACAAACACACACCCGCTCCTGAACATCCAGAAATACTTCGAGACTCTAGCAGACTTTAGACTCTAGACTACAGACCCCATTGCAGAAGGGGCCGCCACTTTTACTTGCAAACACCGTAAACCACGCAAAAGCTTCGAAACCTGGGCCTTGGACCTTCCACCAAGCCGCCCCGGCCCCGCCTCGCATTCGCTCCCAGAGCCTTTAGCCAACAGCAGACACAGCAGAAGGCAGCGCATCGCTCGCACCGACTTGAAACTCTGGAACATCCGATGTTTTATGGCCGTTCAGGGTCTAGAACGTCATCAGCTTTGTCCACGATTGCTCACTCAGTGTCTCCCATGTTGCAAAGACTCCAAGCTTGGATGTAGCCAAAGGGAACTAAAACACTAGTCAAACCCCAAAACATAAGAAGGGAGCTGCGCTCAAAGCCCAAATCTGCTACTCCCGCACTTGTGGCAGGTCAGGTTCGGTCTCACAAGCCAGGTGGCCTCATTCAGACAAGTTTGAGATCAGGGCCGCTAGGCGTGGGCACCCCTTCTTCCACCCGGCATCATCCTATACACGGTTTAGAAGGGGGCCCTGAGATCTGGAACAAGGTTGCTGGGCTACGATCTGGAACACGGGAGCACCCGGAGCATGCCAGAAGTACTGGAAGCAGAAAAAGACTTTGACAAACACACTTGTGGGATTTCGGCAAGAGCACGAGGCAAGGGGTGAGGGGGGTGTTGTTGTTTATGCAACACAAGCCACGGCTGCTGTGAAGCAGGCACTGACCGGAGGCTGTTGCGAGCTGGCTGCAGATGCTATGTTTGTACCGCGACGGTATCACAAGATGGCACCATGCACAGCTTGTAGAAGTAGGATGTACAAACTTCGTTGCAGGTACAGGATCAAGCGTCATTGATCCCTTCCCACCTTTGGCAATAGCTTCGTTGCGTGCAGTGTGCCAAAGGTGCTGCATGCGCCTGCGTTGCAAAAAGCTAAACGATGTAGGAGTGACCCTCTGTTCCCATGTGCTAAGGAAGTTCACACACACAATACACAAACACACAAAGAGATACATGAGAATGATGGAAATATACACACATATATACATGCAGAATATGAGATGATTACATACGTGCACCTGCTGTATTCATGTAAACTGCAATGCAGGACATCAGCCTTGCAATGCGAGAAGTCTTTTGGCTTCCTCGCACGCAGTCTGCAAGCACAGGCAGCGCTGTAACACGAGACAGGGCAATGCCGGTGTACAAGCAGGTACTTTGACCGTGAACTCCAAACTCTGAACCCTCAACCCTAATAATTCTACATTGATCCCTCCATTGCTCGGTCTTCGGAGTGCTCCATGAAAACCCGGGCCTTGCGACCTGAAATCTGACCTCGTGCCTGGCATCCCAGCGCTGGGAAGCTCAGTAGCCGAAGGCCTGGACCAACGAGATCGGATCTTGAAAAGTACAAAATTCCTTTTCGTTCAGAAAATTTCAGAAAGTGTGGTAATGGTGACACTGTGAGTCGGGCGAGGCGTCCGGGTGGGAACTCTTGAGACTCGGCGCCTGTACAGAGAATGCGCAAATCATCCTACCACTCACTGACCACGCTGAACTTATGAGTGTGTGTTTGTGTGTTCACCCCTGCACTTGCAGTCTGGCCATCTTGGGAATTCGTCCAGCCTTGTAGTCCTCTGCATAGAATTCCTGTCAACTTCGCACTTGGATGTCGCACGACACGGTTCTTCCCCTCGTGGTGCAGATCTCCAGACCGGCAACTTTGCGCACCCCGACCCCCAAAAGCCAGCATGACCAAGTCCATGCCAGATCTTTCGTCCACCTCCCAAAACCCTGATCACGAGATTGCACTGGAGCACACCTCCCTGAACGACAGCGACTGCACCGAGTCACGAGGGCAATGCCGAACTACCTATCAGAACCTCACAGACGCCCCTCTGTCCTTGATCATCTGTAGCGTTGCTGCTGTGGGTGTAATGTCGCATGCTGGGCCTGGAGAGAGGAACGGTGGAGGGTCAGGAGCCGGAGGAAAGCGCACGCAGGCAATGCGGTCCACGGCCGAAAGTCAACCGAGCTGCTCGTGCGAGTTTTTCGCCTGCCCAGCTTCACCTGGAACGTCTGGTTTTAGACGTTCAGACTTTTAGGAAGCGGATTAAGTGCTTGTGACTTGTGGGGTGAGGAAGTGCTTAAACAGGTACCGGGTACCGTCGCGGATTCCAACTGTTCAGTCCCAACACCGTCAAGGGCACAGTAAACGACGGCGCCGCACCTTCGTCAGGTTGTAGCTCGCCATGAGCAGGTCGAAACCTTCTGGGAAACGGCTTGGTATCGCCCTAGGCCTTGACCCTAGACTTCCCTAAGCCCTACTACAAATGTAAGTCTTGTAAACCCCGAAGTCTCTTCAAATCCTGCGAAGACTTCAAGGAGAGGTCCTTCATGGAGCTCCTCGAGCTTCAGAATGTGCTTGCAGATGCGAGGGGCGGAGGAGTCACCTGGGGATCTTAAGGGTTGGGGGCGCTGAGGGCTTGTGGGGTTCAGGGCAGGATCTAGGGCTTATGAGGTTTAGGGTCTAGGGGTGTTGATGAATGGTGGATATTCGACAGTGGCTCTTGCCAGATTGTGAGGTGGTAGGGTTCGACGGTGGTGACACGCTGCTTGAGCATTCTGTGTTTAGCAGTTTCAGCCGTTTTCGGATTCAGGATTTCCGATTCGAGTGTTGCGGTGGGAAAGTGTAACTTCGAAGCTATGTCACCAAAAGACGTTGTAGTGAAGCTGGCAAACATACTGCAGTGAAGCTTCGCGGGCTGGCGAGGCTCAAGAATCCTCATACAGGACAGTTGAAAAGCCCCCTCCAAGCCATCTGTCACCACTCTTTTGAATTGCCCGCGAGCTCCCGGACCCCAATAAATGGAAAGATACTTCCTGCGGCCCCTCAACAAGGTAGCCTACTTCCTAAGCCCGCATCACTAGACCAAGCCCGGGCACCCTTCTTGTAGGTGTACTGGACCTGTGGGCAGTTTTGCTTGAAGAGGTGAGGCCCGTGAGTCTGAGTCGGAGCTGCGATGCCTACGTTTCGGGTGCTCGGTTTAGAGCAGGGCAGTAAAGATTAGAATCACCGGAGCGCTTGTTTGGGATGGCCTTTCCGATAGGTTGCACGGTTTAGGGCTTAGGGTTGTGGGTTTCGGCTGGTGTGGGATATGAATACTCCGAGCCTATCAGGCGTCGCTCCACTTCATGCCCCTCCCCAAAAAAAGTTTTCCCTGAGCCCTTTGCGAACCGAAGTTCCATAAGGCCACACACATCCAAAACCCCCAAAACCCAAGCCAAGGCTGCACCTGAGGCACAAAGTGGCAGTCTTCGAGCAGCACGTCTTGTGCGCGTGCCCGGGTCAGCTTCTCCTGACATGTCCAGCCCTTCTGAACTCCTGAAACGTCTGGGGTCTGAAACATCCTCCCGCGGCCAGCAGCAAATCGTCAGACACTCCAAAGGTTCTTGCCTTTAGGGTTTGGTCCTTTCTGGCTTGCGATCTTGAAGACTGACAGCTGGTGGCATCGAAGAGGCGCCCCCACCTTCGTGTAATTTTCCAGGAACTCGGCGGAACACTTCTCGGCTTTGTCCTGCACATGTCTCCACCTGTTCAGGCCAACCCTCTGCCGCAGTTCAGAGCCTGAGTCGTACGAGGGCGCACGAGTCCCAGATCCGAAAGCCCTATACACTCTAAGCACTGGACCAGCGTGGAACCCTGGTGACTCATAACCCTTCCAAAATGCCGGTGGGAGGATGCTGCGTAGCAGGTGGAAGATTCGAAACAGCAATCCCCTGCGGCCTCCAGTGACTAAGGAAGCGGTCAAGTGGGTTCCGCACCACACCTCACTCCACCACGAAGGGCAGCAATCGCTTTTCGGCTGGGAGAGCATACACTTCGCAACTCAAGCAAGGCTTGCTGCAGGCGGCTAGTGTCACTTGCAGTCGCTGGTAGGCTTCAACCCTTTTCGGGCTCAAGACATCGTGTCGATGAACCGTCATGCACCCCGAGGCACAAAAGGAGTCGCAGTTCGAGTTGTAGGACTCGGCCTCAGAACTCCTAATCTAGCTGCCGGTTCAGCTTCAGAATGGGTTTCTCAGGCTTCACGGTTCCTGCGGGGCCCTTCGAACTTCCAAGTCGCAGAATGAAAAATAGACTCTCTCTCTTGGCTCTTGGGTTAAGGCCTGCTTCTTTCCTGGATTCACACCCCTTGTCTCCCAAAGCTTCATTGTGGCCCCACGCTTGCAAAAGGATTTCCATCCCAAAGCGAACTTTTTCCGTGCAGTCACGTGATGTGCAGGCTCCACCGTCGCCGATGACAAGACCAGTTTCTCTTGCCAAGCCCTTCGGCGGCTTGCACTCAGGAGGCGGGGACACAGACAGATTTCCGAACCTCACAGTGCGAAGCCCTGAACACAATCCTCATGCGTCTCTCGAAGGTATCAACTGCGTTCTAGAAATCATGCAGTGAACTTCCTGACTGTGGAGGACAGCCTGGGGCCGTCAGCCTCAGAACTCGTCTCCGTAGCCCTCCTCTTCGCCTTCACCTGAAGTTGCAGGTGGTATTGGCCAAGTACACTGATAACTGATAACCTTCAACCCGAGCAGGCAAGAACATCTTGCCTGGAACTAATGCACATCTGAAATCCAACGTGAACCCGACTACTACGCAGCCAGCTGAAGATTCCAAAACCGAAGAGGCACGGGCAGATGCACAAGATTCGAAGTCTCCTGGCCTTCTGCTGTTTCGATGCCGACCTCTTCGTAGTCCTTTTCCAGGGTAGGGATGATGGACTTCAGCTTCAAGATGTGTGAATCACTCTGCCAATCCGTATGATTGTAACATGCGTATACGTACATGCACAAATACGGATATACGTATGTATATGTACATACATGCATACATACATACATACATACGTACATACATACGTACATACTTGGTCCACATGCATACGTTCCTGTATACATACAAGTCTACAAATATACATATACATATACATATACATATACATATACATATACATATACATATACATATACATATACATATACATATACATATACATATATACATACATATATATAAATACATATATATAT